>PVKC010049142.1:0-10781 GCA_004027635.1 Crocidura indochinensis | reverse complement strand
TTGGGACTTAAATTATGTTGTGTAACTTGTGATGTTTCCAGGTCACTTTTGAAAATTCATGTTAATTTTTTTCTCCATTAAATTGCTTTAGTCCCCTTCTATTCTTTTGGGAATTAAAATATATAATTATTTGTCTCTCAACCTATCTTTTTTGAGGGGGGAGTGCAAATACAGTTATACGCAGGGCTTACTCATAACTCTGTGCTCAGGGATTGTTCCTGGTAGTGCTCAGAGACCATATTTGGTTACAGGAATTGAACCAGGGTGTTAGCCATATGCAAGCCAAGCACCTTAACCCTTAAACTATCTCTTCAGCATATAAATGAAAAGTTTTCATGCTGTAGAGATAGTAAAAGGGTTAAGGTGCTTGCCTTGCATGCAGCTGACCCTATTCAATCTCTAGCACCATATGGTCTCCATGTGCTATGAGGAGTGAACTCTGAACACAGAACACTGGATACTGAGCATCATTGGCTATGGCTTCACTCCCACTCATCCCAAGCATATGAAAACATTTCATTGTCTGTATGCCTCTTTCTGTATATATATATTTTTGGGTCACACCAGGTGGGGCTCAGGTGTTACTCCTGGCTCTGAGCTCAGCAGTCACTCCTGGCAGGCTCAGGAGACCATATGGGATGCCGGGAATAGAACCACTGTCTGTTCTGGTTGGCTGCGTACAAAGGCAAAGGCCTTACTATGTGCTATCTCTCCGGCCCCTCTTTCTGTATATTTTATCCATTTCCCTCTGTTCCATGCTACATTCAGTACTTTTTCCTATCTCACCATGTCGTACTTAATTCTCTTCAACTATATCTAACCCACCACTAAACTCAGGTCATATGTTTCATTCCAAAATGTTATTTGACTTGGGGAGAAGGTTTATATATAGAAGTTTATATATAGAGGTGCTCATAGCTTACTCTTATTCATGACTTACTCTTACTTAGGAAAGATCTCAGGGATCTTTCCTGTGGTGCTCAGGTAACTATATCTGCTACTTGGGAATGAACATGGTTCAGTCATATGCAAGGTAAGTATACTACCTATTGTATATTGCTCTCTTTATATTTGATTATGTTTTGCAGTCTGTTTTTTTCTGTTAACAATATTTATCCTGCCAGGTCTTGAGTCCACTCAGATTTATTTTAAAGATGTGACTGCTGATGGTTTGTCTTCTCTTCTTCTTATCCTTCCCTCCTTTTCCTCCTCCCTTCTTCAGTTTTGGGGCCATATTCAGATGTGTTCAAGGATTACTCTTTGCTCTACTCAGAGTCCAATCTGGTAGATTCAAAGAACCATACTTGGGGATTGAACCAAGGCAAGCTGAGTGCAAGGCAAGCACTCTACCCACTATACTAGCACTCTAGTCTTCATTTCTTCTTTTTTTCTTTTTTGAGTCATATCTGGGCAGTGCTCAGTGGCTTCTTCTGCTCTGTGTTCAGGGGTCCACTCTTGGGGTGCTCAGGAAACCATGCAATGTTAGGAATTGAGTGCACATCTCCCCAATAAAGGCATCACTACAGCTTGTTGTTTTAGTTATGTTCTGATGGAATGAGGAAATATTGTATGAATTTGTTTTGAGACTCTGGATGATGTTAGTTCCGTCAGAGAGGATCTACCCTTTTCACAATTTTAATACAGATTCCTAGAATAGGGGACATTTACTTAATTCTTTTATTTATTTATTTATTTTGTTTTATGGGTCACACCCAACCGCGCTCAGGGGTTATTCCTGGCTCTATGCTCAGAAGTCGCTCCAGGCAGGCTCAGGGGACCCTATGGGATACTGGAATTTGAACCACCCACCTTGTGCATGCAAGGCAAATGCTTTACCTCCATGCTATCTCTTCGGCCCCATTTCTTATCAAGAGACCAGTTGACCAGAGAGAAAGTCTTCTTAGACTGAATCTACTTTGGTACACTTACACAGAAGGGTAGGGTCTCTAGGTATCCCAAAAAGGGCTTAGATATCAACTTATCTTGCATTAGAAGTTTTTGTCTTTTGCGGGGCTAGAGCAATAGTACAGCAGGTAAGGTATTTGCCTTAATGTGCTCGACCCCAGCATCTCATATGGTCCATGGCCCCACTAGGATTGATTCCTGATGCAGAGTTAGGAGTAACCCCTGAGCATTGCTGGATATGGCCCCCAAAATATATTTTTTGTCTTTTGAACATTATGAACTATTTTTTTTTGTCACACCTGGCAGCGCTCAGGGGTTACTCCTGGCTCTGTGCTTAGAAATCGCTCCCGGCAGGCTCGGGGACCATATGGGATGCCGGGATTCGAACCACCATCCTTCTGCATGCAAAGCAAATGCCTTACCTCCATGCTATCTCTCCGGTCCCCAACAATTATGAAATTTTTTTTTTTGGGGGTTTTTGGGCCACACCCAATGACGCTCAGGGGTTACTCCTGGCGATGCGCTCAGAAGTTGCTCCTGGCTTGGGGGACCATATGGGGCACGGGGGATCGAACCATGGTCCGTCCAAGGCTAGCGCGGTAAGGCAGGCACCTTTACCTCCAGCGCCACCGCCCGGCCCCCAATTATGAAATATTTTAATTCAGAAAAGCAACCCCCAGTGTGTGGTAGCAAGTTCTCTTTTGGTGGACATCTTAATTGCTTGATTTATATAACTAAGGAAGGGGAAACGAATGAAGGACAAATGAGCCTTCATTTTTCAGAAGGGTTGGTCCATCAGTTCCTGGAGAATTTAGCTGATATCTGATTCCTTCAAACAAAATTTAATTTAAATCTTATCTGACCTCTTTAGTTATTTTTTCTAGGACCATTAGGCTCCCATAAGCTATAATATTGGAGCCAGAAATCAAAGTGTTGAGTAATTATGGTCTTAAGTTTTGCCATTTATTTTTCAGTTTATTTTGGGGTTAGAACTGGTACTGTGTTCTTTACCACCCTATCTCCTCCCCTAACCCCAACCTCCACACACAAATTTTAAGTTCTACAAAACAGCATACTTTGACTTTTGTAACATATGTGGACAGAAGAAAGTATAAAGGAAGTATTTCATGGACTGTCTTATGGCAGAAACAAAAACCAAGGTAGACAGATTTTATATATTAAGTTCAATGTTATAAAATTATAAATTTTGGCTATTATTTAGTGAAAAACTTTTGGTGGGCTGCCAGGACTACAAGTTGAAGAATGGGATACAAGAAGAATAGGCTTGGCTGTAATCTTAATTGCTTAATACATATTTCTACTTTTTGCACTTTTCTTCACCCCATCATGACCTGTATCTGGATAAATGTATTTACTTAATCCCCATTTTGAGTATCGTTGGTGTAGCAAAGAATAGAAAGAAGGAAGTAGCCTATTCTACAGGGTTATGCTTATGGAAAGGGCAAAATTCTTTTGCCCTTTTGTTCATTTTCATTTGTTTATGGTTTTGTTACTACAGTCAGCTGTGCTCATGGCTCAGTGTACTCAGGGATTACCCTGGCAATCCTCAGGTAACCATATGTGATGCCAAGGACCAAACTTTGTTTAGTCATATGTAAGATAAGCACTGTACTATTACTCTGACCCTGATATAGAATATGTTTTCAGTTTCAAAGTTATTTATGGTTGAGTTTGTCATAAAATCTATAACCCCCCCAAAAATATCTATAACCCCATCACCAGTGCACACTACCAATGTACCCAGTTTTCATCCCATCCTTCCCTCTTCACTTGGCCCTCTCCCCTACCTGCTTCTGTGGCAGACATTTTTTCTCCTCTCTCTTCCTTTTTTCTTTTAGACAATGTGGCTTGTAATAAGATATAGAGATTTTAACATTAAAGAAAATCAACCTTGTTTTCACAGGGAAGACAATGGAAAATAAAAGTACTTGCCACATTCATTATCTAACTGAATACAAAAAGAGAATATCTTCAAAAATCAGAAACCCAGATGTCTTATTTCTCAGTGAATGTGACAGTGAAGCAGAAAGTTGGAATTATGAAACCCATGCCTACAGGTCTGTTTATCAGTCGATGTATCTACTTGTCTACAGTAAATGATCTCAAGGCATCATGGTAGAGAGAGGGAAAGTGAACTTGGAAGCTGAAAAGAGAGGGTACCCACAATTACATCATGTGATCTTGGGGACTTTTGTAAGTCACTCATTTTGCATTCCTTTTCATTAAAATGGTCATACATGCATTCATTTCTTACTTATTCCACAGAATTAAAGATCAAAATATTGAATGTTAAAATCTTGAAGTCAGCTAAACTGATCCATTTATCAGTTTAAGGAATATTTAATGTGGAAAATGAATACATATAAATGGAAAACTATTTTATAATCTTTTTAATTCCACCTAAATTACATATCTACCTAAATTTATGTCTTAATATCTAATTTTTATAAATTAGATTAATGAGGATAATTTTGTTTCATTATATTATTTATATGTATGTATATATGTATTTATATGTATGTATTGTTTGTTGAACATGTTGAACATACAGCAATAATTAAACATGTGATTAAACATGTAATTAAACATGAAAAAATTGACAATATTCAATTTTAGTCTTGAAAATTTTGCAGCCCTCTGGTTGCCTAATATACTTTAGTTTATCCCAGGTAAGGGGGAAAAGGACTTGGAATTATCAGTGTATCTCAACATTAAAACTGCCATCCCATCCACTGGAAATATGGCAAGTACATTGTGTTTTCCAAGATATATGCCAGCAATATTTCAAAATATGATTAACAGTGCCAATACCTTGTAAAGTTGGGCACATCTTTTCTTGTTTTGTCTTAGTGATACCGTCTATCTTTGTGAAAGCTGATATATTAAATAGCTTTTTAAAAGCCTTATTGTGGCCTTTCTCTCCCCTTGGTATAGTAGTGTAACTTTTATCGATAATAATGGGAGCACATGAGGTAGTTATGTGACTTCTGTAGTTAATGGTGATGGACCAGTCTTGAAATCCTGGCCTGGAGTTCAGGAGCCTATTCTCAATTATTAAAACTCTCAGCAGGGAATGGAAGATGCCTGGTCACACAGCTCTAAGCTCAGCTCCAAACCTGGGTATTTTCCTGCTTTGTAGAAGAAACTAGTGTATGAATGCATATTATGTAAACTGTACAGTATAACAATTTTTTTTTTTTGGTTTTTGGGTCACACCTGGTGGCTCTCAGGAGTTAACCCTGACTTTGCTCTCAGAAGTCACTACTGGCAGGCTCAGGTGACCATATGGGATGCTGGAATTCGAATCAGGGTTCGTCCTATGTTGAAAATGAGCAAGGCAAATATCTTACCACTGTGCTATCACTCCAATCCCTCTATAATAATAAATTTTATGTGAAATTGTATGATACTCAAAGTGAAAAATTAGGGATATTTTTACTCAAAATATTTACAGGGTGTAGGAGAAGGGCCTAGGAAATCTGAGTAGTAACAATCTGATAGAGGATGTGGTGTTATGCATAAAAAATATATATCAACCATAGTGTAAATCATTATGTTTAAAAGGAAATAAGTAATATTAAAAAGCAACAACAAAATATCTTGACATCTGTCTAAATTTCAGTGAAGCGGTATATGTAAAAAGATGACCTTCAGTAAAAGGCTATATTATTATCTTTTTGTTTGTCTTTGGGCCACACCCGGTGACGCTCTGGGGTGACTCCTGGGTATGAGCTCAGAATCGCGCTTAGCTTGGGGGACCATACCAGGGTATGGTATCCCCACACCAGGGGATCAAACCGTGGTCCATGTTAGGCTAGCACCGGCAAGGCAGATGCCTTTCCACTCTGCACCACCACTCAGGCCCCAGGAGTAAGTCTTGAGCACAGCTGGGTCTGGCTTCAGAAACAAATACAAACAAAAAACCCCCACAAGATTAAAAAATTAGCTGTAAAATGGGCTTATTTTATAAATGAGACTAACCAATGCTCACTGTGCTTTAATCAGTAATCTGTCACACAGTTAATATCAACCCCCAGACCATGAATATAGATGACTACAGTACATGAGAAATTGGCAACTGCACAAATATAAATGCATACATGAGGCATAATAAATAATCGAACCGTTTTTTTTTTCTTTTTCTTAGGCTACCTCAACTATGCTCAAGAATCATTCCTGATAATGCTGGGGTGGGGGTGCTATATAATACTGGGAATCAAAACCATGCCATTTGCATGCAAAGCAAGCACTCTATCTGCCTCAAAATAGTTTAAAATATATTCATATTAGGTCACTAAACTCAAATAACAGCTAAATTGATAATAAAATTTTTTATTGAAGTTGCCAGAGAGATAGTACAGTGAGTAAAGAAAGTGCTTGTCTTGCATGCAGCCAACCTGGGGCTCTATCTACAACACTCTAGCTGGCATTTTCAGGAGTGATTCCTAAGTGTAGAGTCAGTAATAACTCCTGAGATCACTGAGTGTTGCCCAAAAAACAGGACAATTTTTTTCAATTGAAATTATATTGTTTATACTTATTGTTATATTGTTTATACTTATTGTGAATATAAACATACAGTGCTTTCTTAGTTTAAAGGCCAGCACATAAGAGCTGACTGAACTGTGTTCAAATTTTTACCATACATAGGTCAAAATACTTTGCAGGGTGATTATGAAAGTTATTATTATATTTCATTTGACAATACATTTTATTATTGTGAGTCCCAACTTGAGTAATACAATAGGATATGCATCTGATTAGTCTATTTAGAATATTTAAAATTGACATCTTAAGATAATATAAAATATTTTGAACCACTACATATTTTAAACCTTATTATTAAAAAGAAAACAATGTACCTGCTCATAGTCAAATGGACATCTTTACATCCATCTCACATATTGTCTTTTATATATATGTTTATATAAATAACCCTGGATTTGTCCAATATCTCAAACTCATCTCTTATCAACTTCACTTTTTCTATAACTAACATATATATATATGTATATATATATATATTTTTTTTTTGTGGTTTTTGGGTCTCACCTGGCAGGGGTTACTCCTGGCTCCATGCTCAGAAATTGCTCCTGGCAAGCATGGAGGACCATATGGTATGCCAGTATTCGAACTGATGACCTTCTGCATGAAAGGCAAACGCCTTACCTCCATGCTATCTCTCTGGTTCCATTTCTTATCACTCATTAATATTTGTCTTGGAACTCTAGGCTTAATTTTGTAATTGACATCAGTCCTGCTTAATCTTCCTTTATTCAAGACTCAAATATTCATTATCTTCTCCTTTTGGCCTTTACAAGTTCTCTAAGGCTCTGTGACCCCTGTGCAATCCAAATATAATTATGCTTATTCCAGTGTATTCTACCTCTACTGGATTGTGCATTATGAGAGATCGGATACCCGTTAATGCTATTTGTTTCTGAGTTCAGAGGAAAACAAGCCCTACTGTGAACACAGTGGGACTGGACAATAACAAATATGCATGAGATGAATGCTTCAAAACTCCCCCATCCTCTTATAGACTAGATCCTCAGTCCCCTTCTTCCAATCAGACAGCTTCTGCCATGCTTGCTAATACAAGTATCCCCCATTTCTACACCTTAGACCTCTCCAGAGCAATATAGACCTGCTTTTGTCATTATAATCCTTTTCCTAAAGTGGCAACTGAAAAATTCACCTGGAGACAAGATGTTAGCAGACTTTCTCAGTCACAAGTGTAGGCAGAATGACCATGCCTAGGTCTAGGTAAAGATATGTAAAAATAAATAAAATTGTCTAGGTAAAAGCCATCACAGAAATGACAGCAGCCCAAACCCAGTATAGCATGTAGGAAGCTGCAGAAGCCACAAATCTTAGCTTGTTAGCAAGGTAGAGAGACTTGATAGGTCATCAAGTCAATTCCGACACCTGGAATTTGGTCAGGAAGATGCCCAGCTGAAAAATTTCTGGCCCCTCCCTCAGTACACTTCAGAGACCCCCTAACTGGAAATGGACATCTGACAAAATGTATTCAGAGTTCATCTTGACACACTCCACATATTCTACAACTTTTATCCTTCTCTTTCCCTTCCTTTCTGCAACCAAGGTACCTGTTCTCTCATTCATTGAGGATGACTGTGTTTCTGTTTTTGTTTTTGTTTTTTTTTTTTTCCTAGTAGGGGCATACTCAGAAATGATCAGGTGTAACTCCTGCCTCTGTATTCAGGAATTCCTCCTGGAGGTACTCATGGGATTGAATCTAAATCAAGCATTCAAATCAAGAACCCTTCCATCTCTCCTGTTCCAGGATTGTGTGCTTATTATTCTCAACATAAATGAACAGAGGGATTTTTCTGTCACTGAACCAAAAATTTGTTTTCATAGTTTCAAAGGGAAGTCTGTTAATATCTACAATCTTTAGGTATTTTTAAACTGCCCTAGAAGTTCACATGACTAAGGAAATAGAAGGAAAAAAAAACCTTTCCCACCTATTCCATACATTTTTGAATATTTACAAGGCTCTCATTGTTTATGCTGAGATTCTATTCATTTTTGTGAGCAGGCTTCCTTTGTACAGTTTAACTACTTTCTCATGCTAAGCTTTCTTTGAATTGTCACAATGGTTAATGGGAAACTCCATCAAATACTATTTAATTTTAAGACATTTTTGTCTGATAATTTATTATCAACTGCAAATTTCATTTTGCAAGGGCAAAAAACCCCACAATTGGTTTACTTCATGTTGAAAATTGTCTTCCAAATAAAATCTGATGGTACACTTATCAAGTCCTTTTATCTTTCATTAAACTAATGCTTTCTAGCATAATTAAGAAGGGGCTGGGAGACTAAGTATATTGTAATGCTCTGATATTAAAGGAAACATATCAAAATAAATTTGCCATTGTATCATTGCATCAATCACTTCCATGACTGTGATCATATTATAACTATAATTAATGAGCTTGGTACCAATTATTAATAAATCTTTACAAATTAAATGCCTAACTTTCAAAACCATATGTCAGCAAATTGATTATTTAGAATTTAAAGGCTTTTTTAATTAGGAAGAAATTTATGCAATGCTGTATGTAATAATTAGGAATCAGCTTTTCTGTAATACTTTTGAACATCAGCAGAAAAATTAAATCTTGGTAAAAGAGTCTGGGTTAATTATAGAATCTAACTGTCAAAAATCAACATATAGGTAAAATTTAAAGGTTAATATGACCTCTTTACTTCTTTAACTTCCACCTAGCCTTATGTCCTTAGTGTTGGAATCATTAACAGAATTCAAAAATCAATGAGAGGGGTAGGAAATTCCTGTAGTGATTTATGCCTCTAAGAAAGTTTTCATTTTAGCCAATAGTTTCAGCAAACCTCATCAATCCAGGTTAAACATTTAACACTCCCCACCCCCCCTTATTCCCGAAGGATAAAGCAGACATATTTCTGAGCCTTACCATCACTTTGGGTAAGTGATTATTTTGACATGAGGCACAAAAACTGCTTTGTCAGGAGGTTGGGCACATCATTTAGGGTTGAACAAAGGCATTGCTGAGTGTGACCTCATTATGTGTGTGGCCAAAAGACCCAAGAAGATGGGTAAGAGGACCTGATGGTTAGCCTTTTCTCCTCCTAGGGACTTGCTGAAAATGGATTTCAAAGCCAAGTCAGTCCCTCCATATCCAACAGCCTGGCTGGGAGGTACCCTGGGCATATCCTGTTCCTGCCGCACTCAGGCCTGCAGGGAAATGCGCAGAAGAGACCACAAATGAGTAAGGAATTCCATAAAACTTGGAGCGATTGTTTACACACTCTAGAAACCAATTATTTCCTCTTCTTGCTTCACCTCCTTCCTCTTAAGTCCCTTGAGTACAGAACAGTTCATGAGTTTGCATCCCAAGATACTAAAGAAATTATGCCCACCTAGGTGGAATTGCCTTTTGTTAAAATAGGCCCACTCTCTTCCTCCACTGAGTTGGATTTCGAATACTCAGAAAGCCAGAGAGCCCCTTGTCTGACCAATTATTCACAATTATTTTTCCCTGCTGCTTTTAGAGGAGTTAAGACTCTTTTTTTTTTTTTATTTTCATGGGGTATCACCAAGTCCACTGGAAAATCTCTAGGCACAATGACAAAATGCTTGAGCACATGACTTAGGGGTGACAATGCGAACACCAGTATTTTTGTTTGGGCTGATTTGCTCTTTAATTGTTTGCAAGAGAAAGGAGCACCCGTGTTCACTGTGGCTGGCAGATAACACACTTGAGATGAAGCCACCTTAAGAGAGGAGAAATTGCTTACTCCCACAGAATGAGATTTCACCTCTGACAGCTGCTAGGTAAGTCAATGACAGGCATGTTATTCTGGGTAAATGCAATACAGCACGTCCTGAACAATGAGTACAAGAAGGTAGCCTGAAGGTGGTGACAGCCCAGGTATTCGTGTTCAGAAAAGTCCTAGAAGAAATCAGAAACCAATGACCAAATTATCACCCCTTTAGTCAAGTATGGCTCATAGCAGTGTATTTATTGTTTGTTTTGGGCCACAGCAGTACTCAGGGGTCTAAACTCAGGGGTCACTTCTGGTAGAGCTTGGGGAACATGTGGTACAAGAGATAAAAATCCAAGTCAGCTGCATGCAAAGCAAGACTTTTATCCAATGTACTATTAGTGCAGTTTCATTATTTGTGTTTTATCACATTCTTAAAGGAAAGACAAGGTATCCTTTAAAGAAAACAGCTGTAATGCCTCAACTAACTTCCTTCCTTTTCTCTTTCCCTCCTTTCTTCCTTCCTTTTCTTTCCCTCCTTTCTTCCTTCCTTTTCTCCTTCCTTCCTTCCTTCTTCCCTCCTT
>PVKC010049141.1:0-10778 GCA_004027635.1 Crocidura indochinensis | reverse complement strand
GAATCAGATGCAGCAAAACTCCCAACTCAAGGACATTACAGGACTCTAAAATGCCGTATATCATATCTTAAACTCTATATCAAAATCTGTGATACAAAAAAACTGCCTTGGCTTCCACTTCCCACAAGAGTATCTCAGAAAACCTAATTGGGAGGCCTATATTGCTTATGTAAGCTCAATATCATATTAATAATGCATCTTAAGATATATACTCCTAAACATACAGAGAGCCTCCCCCATCACTTTCTTTCTTCAAATACCTTTCTTTTCCTTTTTTTCTCTTAATTTGTCTTTTCTTTTATTTTTTTAGCACACTTTCATGTATTTGCTTTATTTTTTTCATATGGGCAGATTTTCAGCTTGGGTGCTGCTTGGTATAATAACCAAGAAACTGCCGGTCGTGCCTGGGATGGAAGCGCAGGCCACACCACAGATACTGTATGTGTAGCCTGCCATCCTTACTCAGAATAGCACCAGCAATACAAAAGGACACCATACGTTTTTGTATAGGCATAGTAAATAAGGGGAAATCATCGACTCAGACAGAAGATCTTATCTTCTAAGGATAAGAATTCACACTTTTTACACAAGGGTGCCTCCCATCCTGGACATATGTCATGTGGATACCACTCAGTCTCCACGAGATCGGACACTGTTCATTCTCTAATCCCAGATCCCAGACATAGAATTGAAACAAATCACTGCAACAACACCAGGAACAACCTCTTTTGGGAGATAAACTTGTGCTAGTGTTAATAAGACAACATGGACAGCGAGGAAATGTTAACTTGACCTAAGACCAGAGGTCCTATCACATCACCTAACACTAAATGGAAATCAGAAGATGTATCGTCTTTGAACTATGAAAAATAAGAGCACTAACTTCAGAAAACTGACTGTGACAACAGTGATTGGGCAGAACTGGAGACCATTAAGGAAAACCCTACCCTAAGCTGCAGTCCAGATCTCTTACAAAAATCAAGATTTCTTAGCACAGAGGCCCAATTCTGATAACAGACTGAGCAGAACCTTTGGAACCATGATTTCCTAGACTTTGGCTTAGGGACCTAGCAAAAACATGGAGCACATGATACAGAAAACTGAACAGATCAACAATGTTGAAACTACCTCTAGAACCCTAAAGACTCTACCCTAGACCTTGTCCTAGGACATTTGCAAATTCTGAGATTGCTTTCTACAGTGACCTGATTTTCTCATCCACAACCAAGAAGAAAGTTTCCTGACACCACCACCACAACAAAAAACAAACAAAAACCCTGGGATATGGCAATGAGAAGATATGGAGCCAGTGGTTGTTCCCATGACAATATGCTCCAAGAGTGGAGAAACCCTAAATCCCTTAGGCCATGGAAATTTCCTTACTTCCCCAATATCTACTGTGCCTATACAAAAAAAAAGTGGGGTAACACCAAACCCTACCACTCCTTTTTCTAGTTTTGTTTTGTTTTATTTTTTTCCGTTTTTGATATTATTTTCCTTCTCTCTTTTTTCCACTTCTTTTTCACTCTTGTGGATATTATTTGGTGATTTTTTAATTTCATTTTCTTTTAGTAGTTGATACCAAATTTTTTCTCCTCTTATCCTTAACCTTTTTATTGCAAACAGAATAGCATAACTTGAATCATTCAGCCTCATAAATTGAGGGGAGAAAAGGATGTAACCAGGACCAGTCCTATGAACATGTAGTGTAAATGAAAAATGATCAGACTGGAACACCAAACAGGGTAGATACCCAACCTACAGCAAGCTGTAAAGTGGAGACCAGTTATACTAGTATTCTGGGGTGGGGGTGAGTAAAGGATGGAGATATGGGAGACATGCTGGGAATGGGAGTGGAGGGAGGACGGGAGGACAACACTGGTGGTGGGAATGCCCTTCATTCATTGTCACTATGTACCGTAAATAATCCTGTGTAATGAACTTCAGTCATAATAAAAATTAAAAAAAATTTTAAAAATTAAAAAAAAAAGAACATGACAGCTATCTCATGGGGCTGGTGGGACATGAATGTCAGTGTTCAGAGAAGACTTTACTAATCCTAAACAATGTCAAAAACTTTTCTGTATGGAAGAAGTGTGTCCAGTAAAGAGGTAGAAGCACATTTTCTAGGTGCTACCTCTTTTACTCCTCAATTTACCAAACTACCTGTGACAATTTTATCTAGTATCTCATAGTAATCAAGAAAAAAATGTGGTTACTAAGAGACAAAAAGTAAAAACAAGGTCTGGAGTGAAAATAGAATGGGTAGGACATTCATCTTACATATGGCTGACCCAAGTTTGAAAACAGACACACCATATGGTTTTCTGAGCACCACGAGGCATGATCCCTGAGTGCAGAGGCAGGAGTAATCCCTGAACATCACAGATGGAGGCACAGAACTCTGTCAAGTGTGGCCAAAATCAGAAACCAAGACAAACAAAAATATAGAATGGGAATGAGCGATAATATAGTATGTAGAGGGCATTTGCCTTGTACACAGCTGACCAGAGTTTGATTCTTGGCATTTCATAAGGTCCCCTGAGCTTTCCAGGAGTAATTTCTGAGTACAGAGCCAGGAACAACCTGTGAGCATCATTGTGTGTGGCCCCAAACCCAAGTCTATATAATTACATATTACTAATATTATGTAATATTAATATTATTGTATGTTATTTACATATATATAGACAGAGCCTGAAAAAACAGTGGCAGTAGAAAATTATCTCTTCTGGTATTATATTATGAGACTCTCAAGGAGAGAAACCAGTTTCTTACATGAGTTGAAGTCACATACAGTCACTGTTGGATAGCATAATATTTATACATATTTCATATATTTTATATAGAGAGAGAGCATTAGAGAACAGAATAGAAAAATTAGCAGGAGCTGACAGTGCAAGAGACGGTTCTCTGAGAAATCCACAGAAAAAGATGAATAAGTGCAAACCAATCTGATGTAAGAGATAGATCTTACTGTGGTTTCAGACTTGCTCCTTTGATAGTTCATAAGAGAATTAGTAGAAATTTGTTGTTATTGCAAAAATGGTAGGCTTAATAGCAACCAAAAAACAATCCCTCAATTAATAATTCAGTCATAATAACAAATTAGTATTGTATTGATGATATGGTTCTTCCCCTAATGGTGAAAAACTAAGGAAATTATGGGCATAGAAATGAACTTTTTGTTCTAAAAAAAACTCCACTTTTCACCAAGAAAAATATAGCAAAAGGGGGAGTTATAGAACAAGCCTAACAGAATCAGGATCCCAGGAATATAAAAGGGGAGAAGATTTCTAATGATCTGCTCAAACCTTCCCTGCTTTTGTCTTCAAGAGAGTCAAAATGTTCTTCTTCAATTATTATGGGTTTTTTCCTTTTATCATCCTCATTAACTCTTTTCTAGAGATACATACAATACAAGGAGTTTCCCAGGCTATGCCATGAAAAAAATTTCTGTGAAGGAGCTGGAGCTATGATTATCAGTTTTATTTCTCTAAGTCATAGGGAAATAAATATTGGAACAGGAGAACCTAGGACATTTCACTAAGGTGGCAAGAAAACTTTCTCAAAGCAGTAACGAGTTTTTATAATCTTCTAGCTGGAACCTGTCTAGGTAGTGAATAAAGGGTTTCAGTTTGGCTCACTACCTATAGAATAAGTTAGAGAGAGCAAGAACCATTATAATTTGAAAATATTTTGTTCAGTGTTTCCTCCCTCCACTATGTGTAGGAGTGAAGGCAGTGGTGGGTGTGAAGACACAGTTAGTGTTTACTGCATGGCTGAATCAGGCAGTGAGCATCAGATGCTCACGACTTTTGTTCCATGTCAAAAAAGGATATTTGTCACTGACTCATAATAAATGGCAAAAAAACAATAAAATATATTAACAGCCATATCATAATGAAAGAGCAAAGTACCAATATAAGCATCAGAACTAAACTGAGAGACAACAGATCTTGAAATTACTAGACTGGAAATTTAAAATATAAAAAGATGAATTAATTTTGCTAAGGCACTAAGGAGTCATTTAGACCCCACTTTTATAAACTATGGGTCAGAGCCTCATGAAAATGGTTTAAAATTAAATATTTCTGATTTATTACTAGCACATGTTGTATTTGTATACCTATTTTATATATCTGTATACATGGATCATGTAAAAATTTTACAGGCAAAGAGGGACACAGTGATCATGGGGTCACTATACATATATGTGTGTGTGTAATTTAATGTTTTATTTTTCTTAAAGTACCCAGAAGTATCTAGAAATTTAGTAATTGCTGGATCATATAGTAGCTCTACAATTTTAAATGGAACATTTACATTGCCTTTTGTCTTGATAGCATCAATTTACATTGCTACCAAAGAATACACAAGGTTTTTATTTTTCTTGAATTGGTATAGCCTATGCGTTGAAGGTAGTTATTTATTTGTTTATTTCTAATAGGGCCACATTTTTTGTGGATTTGTCTCTAAGTCTACACTTAAGAATCACTCCGAAAGGGCTTGAGGGACCATATAGGTAGCCAGGGATCCAAGTCAGCTGTGCAAGGTAATCACCACAACCACTATATTGTCTCTCCAGTCATGCAAATGGTAATTACTTTTATTTATTTATCTATTTATTTGTCACACCTCAATAAGCTCAGAGCTTCCTCTTGATTCTGTATCTGTATCCAGGGATCACTTTTGATAAATTTGAGAAAACAGATGTGATGCCAGGAATTGAACCTAGGACTGAAGCATATAAAGCAAACACTTTACCCTTTGTGCTATTGCTTTGACCCCACAAACAATAATAATCATCCAAAAGGCCTTTTAACTTATTTTGAAGATATTAAACTCTAGAAGGAGTAGAACTTTCAAAACTACATTTATAGGTGATTTTCAACTCAGAGGAGGGTTATCTGGACAAATAAAAAAATTAAGCTGATTCTTAGAGTGAAGTTTTAAAGAATGGGAAGGGATACACTAATTTGAAAATGCATATGCTTTGAGGTATTTCCTAAGCGCTGATGCCTCAGAGGTGCCTACATGAAGTGTGAGCTCATGTAAAGAATGAGAAAGGTGGTGGCCCACAAGGAACTAAATCCTAGTTAGTAGATACTTTCAGGGACTACTTTCCCCAGGCAACAAGAATTTGTTAGCATGTTTTCCTGAGAAAACGGATAAGCAAAACTTCACACCCTTCCATAGAATGGAGAGGAGGTAGGTTCATGCTTCAATGCACCACAGAGGCACCCTCTTTTCAAGTCAACATGAGGAGTTTCCCCTCCCTCAGACACTTCCCCAGCCTCCAAACTTTCTAGACACCCGCTTTACATTGGTTATGTCAGCTATGAATGAGGAGGAGTGGCAACATCCCATTCATTGTCACACATCTAAAAAATCCAGTTGAAATATTTCCCGTGAAGCAAAGTATAACCTCAGACACACAGAATCCTTTGTTCTCATTTTCACTCTGTTCTCTCCTAAAACGCTGGAATTTAGCACTAGCAGTTGATAAAAGATGAGCAAAATAGAGCACAGAGATATACAAACCCCTATTTTATTAACATAGTAAATTCCATTTCCTCAGAATGGCTAATTTTTTTCCTGCTTAGCAGCAAAAAGACTGTTAAAGGGACTTTTGGTGACATTCCCTTTGTTTAATGAAGCTTGGAGTTATGGGCAAGTGCCTTGAACTGCAGTTATTATCTGCATGAGTGAATAAGGGCTGAGGGTCCAGATCTGTGCAAAAGAGTTTTATTGCAAATAGGCACATAGATCATTCATAATCAGACCTACCAGGTCAGCAGTGCTGCGGTGCCAGCAAGCCTTGAAAAAGCTGACCAAGGGAGCATTAGTACTCATAGGTTAATGCAATTTTTAAGCAGAATGAGATCTTTCTTTTGGCCATACACTTGTCTTCCCACTTTCTTCTGACAGAATAAATGAGAATGAGAACCACAACCAAAGCATTCCAACTATATTCCACATTTAGTTCCCATAAAGTTCTCCTCTGTCCATCTGAGGATTCAATTTTTTTCTAGAGCCTTGCTTCTTTTAGAGATATTTTTTCCTTAGAGACTTATCCTGCAGCTCTCCCCTTTCATACTATTTAATGTATTATGGACCTGCTTGATTTTAGATACATACATTGCTTTCTGATCCCCAATACTCACATACATTATAGATTATTTTTAGAATTTACTGGATTAAGCTCCAGAGTGAATGTCAAACTATGTTTGTTTCTTCATCACTTTTTTTGGCAGGTCAGCTTTTAAAATACCCTCCCTCCCCAGCATTGATGGAGATTGAACCTAGAGCTTCATACATTTAAGGCATGTATCTTACCACTGAACCAAACATCCAGTCCTAAAACATACCTTTGATTAGTCACACATACTATTTTAAAATTCAGCCTTAGATAAATTAATTATACTTGTGAAAATGTGATGGATATACTACTAACAAGATGAGACGGGACATTATTTATCAAATTGAGCCATTGTGTGTTGGATCATTGACACAAAGACATGGAGACAATTGAGGTGAGTGCCTTCTCCTAGGTTACAAATAGGAAGAACTAGAAACACATGCATTTTAAATTATATGCTCTTTTTCTGCTTAAAAAAATAACAAAACAAAGATGCTATTTATCACAAAGGCCAAAACAGTAGTGGCAAGACAGAAAATTTGAACAGTATGAAATCAAAGAGAAGTTTAAGATTTGTAGCATATGGTGAAAGCACCAGAAACTTAATCTGATGCCCTGTGTTCCTACAGAGAAAAATGATGTTGCTAGCCTGTTGTGAAATGGACGTGCCTTTTGAATTATTTTTCTATTTAGTGATGAATTTGTGATGATATAGCTACATGCAATCAATCAGTTGACCTTGTGACCAGTGACAAGCATATGTCAGATGGCTCAAAAGGTGAGAGGTTTACAGAGTCATTTGAATGATGAACCCATGAGCTCTTTAGTGTAATTTACTAATTAGCCATGTTCTATGAATACAGAGAGTAGTAAAGGGTTAAGAAGAAGAATGTGACTAGGTTGATAATCACTTCTTCAGAGATATGATTCAGGAAGTTATTAGAATTCAATTCAAATAATTATTTTGATTATATATTGAGAAATGAGGAGGCATATTTCATCTAAAACAACCAAATATAACTTCTATAGAAAATGTTTTCAGGTTTTATCCATATTGTGGAATAAATGTAAATTTTTCTCAAAACAATAGTCTGTAAGCTTATCAATCTGTGTTTAGTGAAATACTTAGTCAATATTTAGTTACTAGTAATTTTACTTAAACTAATTCATTGAAAGGAGCTAAGTTTTAAAAATTTTAAATAAAACAAGCTTTATGGTTTAATCACTCTTTTTTAACTAGTGGATATTGAGACTGAGAATAGTAAATGACTCTTGAGGCTTCTTGCCTGGAGATTGTCAGAGATTTAACTTTAGGACTTCTAATTTCTTTCCAGTGTTCTCAAGCTCTATAATAACTTGTATCCTTTAATTTTACATATATTAGCAATGAGTTCTGGGGCCAAAATAATTAAAAACTTTATTCTAGTAACAGTGTTTGTTTTATATGAGAGTACAATTATATTTTATATGTGTTGTCATTTATTTTGGTTAGTAGGCTTTATAATATTCTTAAAAATATACTTAATACACTAAATTCCTCTAAATTATCATATTTAGAAATTATTTTGTGCACAAAGAAAGATGCAAGATTAACACAACAAACTGATATATCCTTATTTAGCTTCCTCAAGTATTTTTTCATATTTGTCTTATTCTCCGTTAAATATTTTCATTATTATTACTTTCTGAACCATTTAAAATATTTAAACAAGGTAATTTGATTAATGTATATTTCCTAAAACTAGGGGCACTCTCTTATGCAATCATAGTAAATTGTCAAATATCAGAAAATTAGCATTTAAATAATTTTATAATTTAATTCATAGATCTCACTTGAAATTCCCTTTGTTCCAATTGTATCTTTTAGCAACTTAAGAGCTAAATGAGACATCATTGTTGAATTTAGTTTCTATGTCGTTTATGTCTCCTTAAGAATGGAAGAATTATACAGTTTTTCTTTCTTTCATCGCCTCAACATATTTAAAGAATATGGGCCTGCTTTGTAGTATATTCCTCATTGGGGTTTTCCTAACAGAAATTCTCTCTTGACTAAAGTCAGATTATAAATTTTAATCTGGAATTCAAGAATAATTTGTGTTATTTCCAATTTCTGGCGATATACATTTATCATTAGGCTTTTAAATGCAGTCATGGTTTCCAAGAAACTGATGTTGACAGGTACTCATGTATGTTTGTGAGACTCAGGAGCACCATTTCACTTCCAGGTCAGGAAGCCCAAGAAGAGTGCAGCCCCTATGCTATGTTTAATGGAAGTCCATTTTTTCACCTCTTCATACCTCACTGTGAGTGTACAAAGACATCCTAACTCTAACCACAAAGCCACACAAAAACAAAAAGAACTCAGATGGCAAGAGTCACAATAAGAAAGCAACACAGAAGCCCACAATACTTAGTGAACAAAGATGGTAGCCCTGAAGAACCAATTAGTAAGTTATTTTATTTTATTTTATTGAAACCATTGTGATCTACAAAGTCCTTCATAGTTGAATTTCAGATGTACAGTGAATAAGGGCCATTTCTACTACCAGTGTAAATCTCCCTACAGTTCCCAGAATGCATCCTATACCATAACCCTCTGCCCTGAAGGCCTGCCAGTATAACAGGACCATTTAAGTTTAGATTGTGAAAGTTTAGATCTCTTGATTCTATTGTCATTAACTTTGGCTTGGATATTTACTTCTGTCCTTTTTTTTCTCCACCAATACATATTAGACCACTTGGCTCTTGTCCCCCATCTTTTCTTTTATCTTTTCTTCTTAGTTTTATAGAAAAATGCAAAATTATGTGGTAAAGCAAAGTAATCCACATTCCAAGGTTCTATGAAAAAGGCAGGAGCCCCCATTTAAAAGATAAAAAAAGAAAAAAAAGGAGAGTAAAACAAAAGGAAAAGAAAGGTGTGGAGGGGGCAGGTGTTTTATTGTTGTTGTGGTTGTTGTTTTTGCATAGGTAGGAGCAACAAAACTTGGGGAAAATCAAAAGAAAAATCCATTGGCTTAAAACAGGGAACTGGGCTGGAGAGATAGTGCAGCGGTAGGGCATTTGCCTTGTAAGCAGTTGATCCAGAATGGACGGTGGTTTGAATCCAGGCATCCCAGATGGTCCCCATCCCAGATGATCCCCCGTGCCTGCCAGGAGTGACTTCTGAATGAAGAGCTGGGAGTAACCCTTGATTGCCACCTGATGTGATCCCTCAAATAAAAACATGGAACCCTACTCATTAAGCATCGTGCCATAAGACCAACTACAGACTCTGGGAATATGAAATTGTCTAGTCCCAAAGTCTTTTTTTGTGGAACCAGTAAAAGTTCTTCTAAATTACAGTTGTCACAGTCCTGTTTCTGTGATTAGAGATACTGTTTTTTGCACAGATTCTATGTCGAAGTCAGGGTGTCACAGAGCACCTTCTGGTTTCATCTCACTGTTAGGAGGCAGTTCAGGGAACTCTGCCCTAACAGCAAGTTGTTGCTGTTTCCAAGTTGTCAAGCTGGCATATGAACCCACTGTGGAACAAGTCGGTGCCAAAACAGCATTAAGGCCTTCCCCAGTAGAAGTCCAATTCCTGGTGCTGGTGCAAAAAAAAATAAAATAAAAAATAAAAGTACCAGTTCCTTACATGGGATCCAAAGTTCAGAGGTGAATGGCCGTTGTCCAATAGTCTGAAGCCTAAGTAAAGTCACTATGACAAACTTTCAGAGTGAAAGGATCCACTGCAAAATAGCTTTTATGAGTTTGTATCCATATTAGATAAGAACTTGTTTCCACATTTCCATATTTCCCCCATTTTATGTGCCTATGTAAAACGAACAATACCACATGATACTATGGTGCATGTGGAAGTAAAAATAACAAGCTAAACAATCTCTATAACCTGGTTCTAGCATGAACTCTGAACCCAAAAGAAAATTACCTACCAAAAAGCTTAGAGTCCAGGCCTTCTGGGGTGGCAGCCCAGGCAGCCAGACCAGGTGGGTTCGGGGGTTCCTTCTGGATGGGGTCCCAAGCTTTCCCCTCCCTTCCCCCATCTCTAGGGTTGGAAGCCACAGGGGTAGGGCGGGCAGATCCTAGCTTCCGGCTCTCTATCTATCTTCTCTGGAGCTGGAGGCAGGATCTACCCAGCATGGGGTTTGGGGGAACCCCATGTGGAAGGCCTTCACCCAACTTGGGTGCGCTGGGAGCCTTCATAGGCCTCCAGCTGTCCCCTCTTCGCCCCTGGCCTCCAGGCCTTCTGGGGTGGCAGTCCAGGCGGCCAGGCCAGGTGGGTGTGGGGGGGAGGGAGTCCCTCCTGGATGGGGTCCCAAGCTTTCCCCTCCATTCCCCCAGCTCTAGGGTGGGAAGGGCACAGGGTGTAGAGCAGGCAGATCCTGGCTTCCGGCTCTCTATCTATACTCTCTGGAGCTGGAGGCTAGCCCCCAGCGGTCCCCTTTTCTGCCCCCAGCCTACAGGCCTACCCTGGGTTCCAGTCCAGGCAGCCAGAAATGGTGGGTCTTAACTTGGGGTGTGCTGAGATTTCCTCGGCTGCACTAAATGTCACTGGCAATTTCTGACCAGTTTACATATGGAAACACTTAATACACTGCCTGTATTAAGAGTATGCCTTTCATGCAAAAGGTCATCT
>PVKC010049140.1:0-10574 GCA_004027635.1 Crocidura indochinensis | reverse complement strand
TACTATACCTACCACATATAAATGTATGTGTACAAAAATACATAAATAAGGATAAACACATACTTACACAGATACAGGTATATTTTCCAAAAATATTATTACTAATTAGTTCTCAACTCTAGCTTAGGCTCCTTAATAATATTTTCCTACATTTTACATTTTAATTCCCACAGTAGATTTATAGGAGATACAATATTATCATAGTGTACAGACAAATACACTCTATATATAGAAAAGTGAAATGAGAGCCCAAGTTATAGAGCTAATTTATGGCAGAATTTTAATCAAGAAATTTAAGTCCAAAATTGCTATTCTTGGGGCTAGAGAGATAGCACAGTGGGTAGAGCTTTGTCTTGCACGTGAGTGACCAAGGTTTGATCCCTGACATTCCATATGGTCTGCTGAGCACCACTAGGTGTAATTCCTGAGTCTAGTAGAGCCAGAATAACCATGAACCACCACTGAGTGTGGCCCCAAAACAAAAAATAAAATAGCCTACTCTTAATTAATAGACTTTAAATTCCAAAATAGAGATAATAGTGCCTACTTAATTTCATAGAATTGTTGGCAGGATTTGGGGATAGTGCTAGATAGACAATAGTCACTATTGAAAACAGCAATGATAGTAGTCAATCCCCCAATTTAAGTAAAAATATGAAGTTAACCTAGGCGCTTTTAGTTCCATAGGCCATGTGTTTTTCTCCCTATCATCATTTTGCACTAAAAAGAGGTATAACTAGAATAACCAGGTTAATAAAGTAATTTGATTAATCAATAGTTAAGTAAATAATCAGCATTTATTAATTAAGGTTATAATAATTAAGTAAATTAATTGATTTAAGTGCTATCTATATATATATAATAACTTTAGGTTTTGTTTGTTTCTTTTATTTTTCTTTTATTTATTTTTATTTGAGGCACCATGTTAACAATACTGTTCATGATAGGGTTTATGAATAAGATATTTCACCCTCTTTATGAGTGTCCCCCCTCAAAACTACCCTCCTATTCTACTTCACCCACAATATTCACCATTTGTTCATTATCCAAAGGGCCCAAAACTCTATTCAGAAAAGACATTGGAGCTCCTAAATTCATTGTAAAGACTTTGAAATTAGCTTACATTTTAAGGAAACTGTATCTGCTCTGAAACAGTGAGAGGAAAGTGGAATAACACTGATCCAATGAGATTCTAGTCACCAAATGCATCAAAAGAAAAGCGAACAAATGAAGAGTCAGCCCCATCTTTCAACTAAAGTGTGAGAAGGTACATTGTTAAAGTCATTTAGAGTGAACTGGCTTAAGCTCTCACCCTAGGAATGTTCTGGCACAAGCTACGGAAGGGATTGGGTTATTTAACGGGTCTTTTTCAAGACTAATTTTTAACTTGAATAGGCAACTCTCTCAAGCCCTCATTTGCACATTCATCCAGCTGGCACGATTGACTCTGCTTATAGATGCCATTGCCATCAAGTAAAGCCAGTGGCGGCCACTGTGCTAGCAGGAAACGACATGTCTTCTGTGGAGTGAAAACAGTCGAATTATTGAAAGGGAAGCTGTTCTTTGCAATATAGTGAGGGGTGGATCCAGGGTTAAGCAATGGAATTTGGAAATCAGCCTCAGCTAGGCCCCCAGCTTCAGCTGGGTTTGCATGAGAAATAACTATATATAATTTGGAAGTGTCTTGAGGTCAGGACCAGAAAGGTAGTATAGCAGGTAATTTGCTTGCCTTGCAGACAGCACAGCTGAGTGTGGCCCCAAAAATCTAAACAATAATTAAGTAAAGGGGAAGTTTGTACTTAATTTTTATTATTTTGCCAAAAAACATGCAGAAAGATAGGCGTCCAGTAATGACATTAAAAAATGTCAGAACTGTCTTTTGACCAGGGCCTAAAGAAACAGAACATATCAGATGAAGAATTGCATCTTCTTCTCAATGAACAAAGGTTATCCATCATGGCAAAGTCCCAAGTCAATCAGGAGGTACACAAATACTCCAGAACTATAAGTACTTGGCTACATGGAATAAAATTTTAAAACTTTATCAGGAAATCTTTGAAGGATTTAACAACTATTGTAAAAAAAAAAAAAGAATCATCATCTAATGATGAGACACTGAAGATAATGACTGTGGAGCAATTTGCATATCCCTGATGTTTTTGAGATGTCATGAAAGAAATCTAAGCCTAATTCCAAAGTACATCTTCAGGCACTTGTGTCTGTATTTATCTGGAAATGTAGAAATGTTAAGTTCTGCATACTTGTGGTATTTTAGAATTTTGAATTGTGCATCACTAATATTTGTGAAACATCTAGTTGTATGTAGTTCTTTAAATTATAGACCTGTATAATGTACAAAGCCAAGAGAAACCCTAAAGAAAACCCACAGACTGTGATGAACAATATGTCAGTAAACATTTAGTTTCACCATGAGTAAAAAAAAAAATGTCCTACTCTGGAAGGATATTGATAATGGGAGATGGTAGAAAATCTGAGTGTATCTATTTCTGACACCTTTGGGCCTCCCACTTAATTGCAGAGCAAGTCTAAAGTCCCCAGAAAAAAAAAACTATTTTGTGAAAAAAAGTTTTATTTTTGAATTTGAACAATAACTTTATTTATGTTATTTATGCTATTTATTTATTTTGATAATAATATAACATTATTTATTTAAGCTCCTTGATTATAGACTTGATTGTAGTTGGGTTTCAGTCATAAAAAGAACACCCCTTTAACTAGTGCAACATTCCCATCACCAATGTCCCCTATATCTCTCCACCCCATATTTGAGAAAGACATTCTACTTCTCTCACTCATTGGCATGATTGTCAGTGTAGTTATTCTCTAACTGCACTCATCACTTTGTGGTAAACTTCATATCATGAGCCAGTCCTTCCAGTCCTCCTCTCTATTGTCTCTGGGCATTATTACAATAATGTCTTTTACAGAAAAAAAAATTCTTGTTGAGAAAAAGTCAGGAAGAACTGATATAAATGTGAATAAACTATATTTACACTTTTCTTTTTACTAAGCCAGACTATGTCTATTTTGTTTACCACATACATACTGCCTAGAATACAAAAGTTTAATAAGAAGCTTATGAGTAAGTGTCAAATACAAATTCCTATGTATAAATTCCTCCAGGTTGCCTAAACTTTAATGTAGGCAACCTAAATGAATGCAAGACTATAATCTGGATTGCACAATTGTTGGAAGAGAATTCTCCAATGAGCTCATGTGTTGTGTACATCTTATAAGCAAAGGCAAAGAAAGATTCCTTGTGTTTAAGATGATTTTTAAGTATTGTTGTAGAGCAAGTGGGCAGGGAAGATAACAGTCTGTTTACTACCATACATAATAAGGGTAATCTCTCTCTCTAAGGCAAAGAGAACTAGTGCTCACTTTCTTGTATCAAAGAAGCAACTTCATATAAGATTGAATTCTTCCCCTATAAAATAATCTATGGTGTGTATAGATATCACCTCTACCATTTTTTGTGTTATCCCATGGAAAAAGAGCTCCCAGAATGGACAAAATGCTGAGATATTCAGGCTTCTGTGTTGCTGTCAATAGATACTTATCTATACTCTTATCTTGGACTGACATTAGCTCTGAACACAGGGTAAAATCAGTCCTTCACAATTCCTGACTTGAGGATTTGTCCACGTCAGAATGTATTTGAGAACTTTTGTAAAATGCCATGTCTTGCGTTTCAATTCACTATTAGAATCAGCCAAGAAATTCTCTTTTGTGTTCAGTAAGTGTTGCTGGACATGGCTTATTAATTCATATAGAACACTCCTTTAAAAACTGGACTAAAAAATCTGACTCTTGTGTAGAAAAAAAAAGAAATTCAAAATTTTTTTCTGAGTAACTATATTTATTTTGTGACCTTGTAACCAAGTTTTCCTTTCTTTGTCGACTGCTAGACAACCAGAGTCAAACACATCTTCCACCCAGACTTAGCGTTCAGGTCCATGCTGTGCTTGTTTTGGCAAGTACCCTCATTTTTATTTTTCATCTCCACCCTGACTTAATGTTTATTTTATTTGGAGTCTTTTAATTTAAGTAAGTTTTTTAAAAGTCACTTAATTGTAAGTGATTTAAAATTAATCTGACCTAGCTGAGGTTTAGAATATGCCATATTTTTCGCTTTATAAGACACACCTGACCATAAGATGCACATAGTTTTTAGAGGAGGAAAATAAGAAAAAAAATCCTAAAGCACCGGGCAGGAGCAATGGCACAAGTGGTAGGGCATCTACATCGCATGCACTAACCTAGGATGGACCACAGTTCGAACCCCTGGCATCCCATATAGTCCCCCAAGGCAGGCGCAAATTTTGAGCACATAGCCACTGGGTGTGGCCCAAAAACCAACAAAAAAAATTTAAAGCAAATAGTGTACTAAAATATTTAATAAACTATAGCAGAATATTTCAACCATGTTTTAGTGAACAGCAGTGGCATTAAGAATCATTATGACTGTCATTAACAAATAGAGAGATTTTAAGTTTCAATTACTCTTCTAGATTTTTTGGGGAACCTTAAGAACTCCTCATTGCTAGAGTCAGAATTCGCTCCATGAGACACACAGTCATTTTCTTCCATTTGAGGGGAGGTGTGCATCTTATGGTACAAAAAAGTACAGTAATTTTTACCTAAATATCAAATAATGTAAAAATTAAGGTGGGTATAGGGAGTGGGTAGGAAACATAAAAGTGTAAGACAAAGAAGAGATCCTGAATAGGAGGATGTGTTATATAGGACAATTCTGAAAGTTAAAGTACTTCAGAAAGGAGTCCAAGCACCTGAGGATGTCAGGCATAAAGTTGAAGCAACTAAAAGAATGGTGGTCAGGGAATATATCCTAGTCAGAAACTATTACCAGCAGATTAACATTTAAATATTACATGATATATGAGTGGTATCATACACTTTTAAATGTGACTTCAAACTTTTTCCATTCTTGTCTACTTTTCAACAATTTTTGTGACCAAGTATATATAAGTATTAAAATGCAAGTACTTATTGGTAATAAATCATGAAAATTTTCTTTTGAAGCAAAGTTTTTGTTACATGATCCCACATGGTTACTAGAGAGATAGTAGAGCAGTAAGGTGCTTGCCTCATATACATTAGATCTGGTTTCAAACCTGGCACAGCATATGGCCCTTGAGTGCAGAACGAGAAATAAACATCTAGCATGGAGTGTTGTGCCTTAAATAAAAAAATCTAAAAAATAAAGAAGAAAGAAACTATGGCACTCTGCTTTGGGAGGGGTCACAACCAAAACTTAATCAAGGCTTTAAAGGAAAGGATGAAATAGTAATGATCATTGCCTCCCAGGTGTCAACCTTTTCATTTATTATTTAATGAAGATGACATTAATCTTTATATTAATAAAATGTGTTGCATTGAATTCATGTCAGCAAGGTTAATAAAATACTTTTAGGTACAAGGCTGAAAGTCAATGGTAAATTGTATGCTTTATATGTATGAGAACTGAATTTGATTCCCAGGAATAAAATAAACCAAAATAATCTAAGGATATTATAAAATTGGCTTTAAGGATATTTGACAATGTTTTCTATAATGTTAGAAAATGTGAAAATAAGAACCTTATAAAATTAATTGAAGGTATCTCTCCCTAGTAGGAGAAAACTTTGCAGGGGGTATTGGTTTTTGAGAAATAACTTCATAAATTAGATAAATTTCAGAAAACTATAACAAAAGGAAAACATTCTAAATCCAGTTAGAAAACTTTTAGAAAAATATAACAAAGGAAAACCATTTTAAATCCAATTAAAAATGTATACCCTGATATAAAAGGGAAAGATGAAATAAATGGTTAAAAAAAAAAGAAATTATCTTTAGAAGTTATTTTATAATAGTTGAGTAACTCAAACAAGTATTTATTTATGTATGTATTGATTTTGAAGCAAGATAGTTTTTATTGAATTAAATTTAACTTAGATGTGATGGGGCATGCATTCATTCAGTTCCATAGTATTACTTTGATCTCAAAATAGACATAAACCAATTTGTAAAAAACTATAGGCAAAGTATGACAAATCTCCTGAAATTGCAGGAAGTTAGGGATGGCCAAATCCCCAGCCTGCTGAAGTCATGCATGCTACACCCATCACCCACAATCGCCACTTTGCCAATGGCCCTGCTTCACCACTCCTATATGGCTCTCTGCAGACACAACAATCTGAGCAAAACTCCAGATACACCAGTATTTGTACTGACTTCACCAGGACATTTTTGGGGTTAGTGCAGGCACTGCCCCTCGCTCCAGCCTTCTTATACTTCAAGCATCAATGGCAGCTAAAAATATGCCCCACAAAAGCCACAGTTTCAGCATTAGTGTAACCACCACTGCAGCATGTGTCAAGATCAATATTTTTAATACTATCATTCCTATAGGAACACACCAATTTAGATGCCAATGTGTATCTGAAGAAACCTAATGTTCAGAAAAGAAAGTAACAGAATGTTCAATTAGCAACTAAGCTTACCTAACCTAATAATAACTTTTGCAAGGTACAATAATTTTCACAAATTTTCTTATTACTGTACTCTTTTCTTTTTTCTTTTTGAATAATTTTGCTCCAATTTACCCAAAAATGTATTATGATCAACTATATGATACATTGATAGTTAATAAAGTAATTTATATATATATTTTAAAAAAGAGGGGCCGGAGAGATAGCATGGAGGTAAGGCGTTTGTCTTTCGTGCAAAAGGACAGTGGTACGAATCCCGGCATCCCATATGGTCCCCTGTGCCTGTCAGGGGCGATTTCTGACCATAGAGCCAGGAGTAGCCCCTGAGTGCTTCCAGGTGTGACCCCAAAACCAAAAAATAATAAAAATAAAGAATATGTGGGCCAGAGCAATTGTGCAGCAGTAGGGCATTTGCCTTGCACGTGATTGATCCACAACGGACAGTTTGATCCCTGGCATCCCTTATGGTCCCCCCAGCTAGAAGCGATTTCTGGAGTGCATACCCAGGAGTAACCCCTGAGTGTCACTGGGTGTGGCCCAAAATATAAATATATATATATATATATATATATGTGGGGGGGGGAGAGAGAAAGACAGGATATACATGTTCAAGATACAATATAGTACACTATTAAATGTCAATGAGACATAGAGTCAAGAAAGTGAGATCCATATTCAAGGGACAACACAGGCTTAAGAACATGCCAAACATGTTCAAAGATTAAATTAAATTAAATTGATTACATTGAATTTAAATTCAAGGATTTGAGGACAACACTACACAAAATTTAAATGATCAGACTCTGTAGTTAGATTTTGTAACACTATTTTCTAATTCTTATCTCTACAGCAGATTAAAAAAACTTATATTTGAACTTTGGACAAATATAATAAATTTACCTGATAAATATTTTAAGATTATTATAAAATTAATGTTGAGAATTGCATTGTAAAACACTACATCCAATGAAAAAATAAACAAGAAATTAAATAGCAAAGAGACTGCAAATAGTAGCTATTAGCTTCATGTGGATACTTAAACTTAAGTTAATAGAAATTAAAAAATTAAAACTCCTGTTCCTCAGTCACAATAGCAAATTTCCTTTTGTTTTTGTTTTTGGGCCACACCCAGTGACGCTCAGGGGTTACTTCTGACTATGCATTCAGAAGTCGCTCCTGGCTTGGGGGACCATATGGGGCATGGGGGATGAACCGCGGTCCGTCCTAGGCTAGTGCAGGCACGCAGGCACCTTACCTCCAGCACCACCGCCTGGCCCCACAATAGCAAATTTCTTCTTTTTTTTTGTTTTGTTTTGTTTTGTTTTTTGGTGCCGTGACAATAGCAAATTTCTAATGCTCAGTATCTTATGTAGTTAGCAGTTATCATATCACTAATAAAATATTTTCATCATTAAGGTTCAATAGAGCAACATTGATCATGATTATGTCCACATTCATATTTTTATGATAACTGAATTAATTAATGCAAGATGAATGAATTACTCTCTTTTGATTCTCCCTCCTTTCTTCAATAAGTTTCAATTCATTTAGAACATATTTCTCAAACCAATAAAGTAACTAAGGAAGACAAAAGAATTTCATCTAAAATCATGCAATTTTTCAGACTGAATAAGATCGGTCAGGCCCGGAGAGATAGCACAGCGGTGTTTGCCTTGCAAGCAGTCGATCTAGGACCAAAGGTGGTTGGTTGGAATCCCGGTGTCCCATATGGTCCCCCGTGCCTGCCAGGAGCTATTTCTGAGCAGACAGCCAGGAGTAACCCCTGAGCACTGCCGGGTGTGCCCAAAAACAAACAAACAAAAGATCGGTCAGGAAAGAGAAAGATACAGAACATATGTAAGGTGTAAGGATACCTAGTAATAAAGCAATAAATATCCAAAGACAAAAGAAATAAAGAGTGGGGAAGTGAAAGAGGTATATGTGAGTTGCATTGGGACATTGATAGAAGGAAACAGGCATTTTGGCAGAGCTTGTAGGTAGGAATGGTACATGCATGAAACTATCATTACAGTATTATAAAACAGATTACCTCAATAAAAATGGTGAGAGGGAGATTTTTGTCTATAAAGTTTCCATTCTTCAAAACTCTGACTTTCCTAGAAATGTAATCATGGCTTGCTGGCAGAGTAGATCAAACCAGATCCAGCTACTACTGATGATTATCAATCCAACAGCCGTTCTCCGCAGCTTTTTCTTCTGTAGGAGAACTCAGTTTGCATCAGAGAAATGTCTTAGGAAGGTCATGTCTAGCTGATAGAATTTAGTGACTTTATCAAGTTATTTTACCAAAGTAATTGTATCATTTTGGTGATAAAGAGAAATTTACAGCCATCCTGATTCTCCTGCTTTGAAGATTGTTAAATAAGAAGGAATGCTTAGAATTATAAGCTATCCTTTAGTTATGAGCCCAAGGAAACAAGAAAAATATTAGAAGGTTTAGCTAAGTTTCTCAAAGGTTCCCAATTCTATGGACTTATTTATAAACTTCGTATGTAGAAGTCAGATAACAAGTAAAAATAATCATCTAAGTCATTGGTTTATTGCTACTTATAGTCTCGTAATTTAATATATGTGCCTCCTTGTGCTCACTTTCTTATTTAAACTGAGGTAGTAGTATTTTCCTCATAGAGTTATTTTCAGGATTAAATGACTTGATACATATGTAAATAATTAAAATAATGTCTTGAACATAGAAGCATGCTTACAGTCATTATAGGTGGTTTGGTAGTGGTTCCTGTGGTTGTAATTAGCACATTTGAGAGTAGGTAGAAACTGAACATTACAGTAAAGAGAACACCACAGTGACAGAAGGCTTCACAGCAATATTATTAAACCAGAAACGGAGATGTACATTGAAAAAAATGTAAATAGCTTGTCTGTTTTTTCCAAGCAACTTGATTTCCTTCCGAGACGAGTTGACTCCTTAAATGAAACTATTATTCAGTAGTATTTTCAAAATACATTTATGACTTAGGCCTACAACAGTTAATTTATTTCTATAAGCCTAGTATGATAGAATTCCATAAATAACTCAAAATTTCTTGTTAGTGTCTAAAATATCCTTAAATAAAACTCAATAGTCACCTGCAAAGAATGAAACTAGATCACAAAATTAATTCAAAATGGATTGGAGACCAGAATGAAAGACTTTAAACCAAAAAACCATAGTCAATATTCTATCTGGCAAAACCTTAGAGAAATTCTAAGAGGATCAGATAAGCAATAATCAACACATGGGGATATATCAAACAAACACTCAAGCAACAAAATAAAAGGGTATTCCATTGATGAGATAATATACTTGCAAACTATATATCCAATTCAGTCAATACTTAAAATATTTAAAGAACTCATAAACTAATCATTTTTTAAAAAGTAAAAAAAATTGGAGAAGACCTGGATAAAAACTTCTCAAATGACAACATATAGATAGGTTACAAGCCAGGGGAAGAAACTTATTATCATTTGTTAAAATAAATAAATAATAAATAAAATAAGCAAATAAAATAATAATAGGATGCTGCCTCACATCTATGAAAATGATCTTAACAAGAAAGACAAGTATTTTAAGTATATAGAGTAAGGGAACCCTTGCTTATTTTATGGGGGAAGTTAGTAAGTTAAAAAAGGCATTATAAAAATAATATAAATAAAATAAAAAATTTAAAAATTAAAATAGATATTCCATATGATACCAAAATATATTTTATTACATATTTTTCTTCAGCTTACTGAGATATAAATGATATATTATAAAATGTATAGATTTGAGTTATACCATTTAACGTATAAATTTGAACAATAATTTTCCACTAGGAAACTTTCATTATAGTCCAGGCAAGCATCACCTAAAACTAAACATACCTCCAAATTATAATGATTCAAATAACAATCTCATTCAATGCCTTAATTAGTCTTTGGGGGGAAATACAGTTGCTTTGAAAAAGAAGACAAGGTATTTGCATTTCTTTCTCATTTGCTTCTCAATTTCTGAATTATTATTGATGTTGAGAAGCCTGTCAGCACTGTGGTGTACTCTTT
>PVKC010049139.1:0-10778 GCA_004027635.1 Crocidura indochinensis | reverse complement strand
GGGTGCAGGTGAGCTCTGTGTACACGAACCCACTGACACATCCAAAGGGGAGTTTGGAGACCATTTAGGAATCTTGTTTCTCAACCTCACATACAATCAGGAGCTCAAATCCCCAACATGATGGGCACTGAGAAAGTAAGTCCATTTGTGCCTCAAAAGGAGTAAAGTTGGGGCCTGGGAGATAGCATGGAGGTAAGGCGTTTACCTTTCATGCAAAAGGTCATTGGTTCGAATCCCAGTGTCCTATATGGTTCCCCGTGCCTGCCAGGAGCAATTTCTGAGCATGGAGCCAGGAGTAACCCCTGAGCACTGTCGGGTGTGACCCCCCCAAAAAAGGAGTAAAGTTACTATCCAAGTCTGAAAACTGGCTAATGTCGTTTCAGTGACATCGAATTGCTTTTGTTTGGTTGGTTTTGGGGCCACATCCAGTGATGCTCAGGGGCTACTCTTGGTTCTACACTCAAGGATCACTTCTAGCAGGACTCAGAGACCATATGAGATTTCAGGATCAAACCGGGATTATTGGGGCCAGGGTGTAGCACAATGGTAGGGCATTTGCCTTGCATTTGGCCAACACAGGACGGACCCTGGTTCGATTCCTGGCATCCCATATGGTCCCCGAGACTGCTGGGAGCAATTTCTGAGCACAGAGCCAGGAGTAACCTCTGAGCACTGCCAGGTACAACCCAAAAACAAACAACAACAACAACAACAAAACAAAACAAAAATAAAACAGGATTATTCTGTACAAGGCAGCCATCCTATCACTGGACATCGAACTGCTTTTTATAGGGACTTCTCCCAGTCATGCTCAGTCCTGAGGTATAAGTTTGAAGGCTCAGAACACTGACCTGATGGTGCTTTCAAACTGTCTAGACACCATGATACAGCGCAGGTGGCATATAAAACAGGAAGCCACTGATAAGAATAGCAGCGTTTATTACTAAGGACATGGAGAGATGTTTAGAATGCGTTGTCGGAGAAAAAAAGCAACAGAACTCAATGTATAACAAGATCCCCACTTTGCATATGAGATTTGTACAAGAAAAAAATCCGGGGCCCGGGAGATAGTATGGAGGTAAGGCGTTTGCCTTTCATGCAAAAGGTCATCGGTTCGAATCCCGGTGCCCCATATGGTCCCCCCGTGCCTGCCAGGAGCAATTTCTGAGCATGGAGCCAGGAGGAACCCCTGAGCACTGCTGGGTGTGACCCAAAAACCACACAAAAAAAAAAAATCCTAGGAAAATTTTCAACTATAGTCTTGTGACTTAACAATACTCTGGTCAAGTATAGAAGAATGAACTCATGCCAGCTCTCTCTGGAGCTGCAGGGTGGCAGAAGGAGGCACTACCATTGGCATCATAACAACTGGACCATCACAAAACACCACGTCACTTACTGGCCCATGTCACAACAGACCCCAATCTGAGTCAGCGGTTCCTGTGGAGTCCGAGAATTTGGGGGAGAGGGGAGAGGCAACTGTTACGTACACCTCCGAGGCCTTCGTGTGCTTTGTGTAATTACAGACAATAAAAATGCAGTTAGTCAGCTGGAGTTAGGCAGGAGGGAACAAGTGTGAAGCAATTAACAGTGATCACGACTAGGAGAAAATGGGGTTTTGTCTAGCTGTTTATCTGCATTTTCCAATTTTTCAATAATGAGTGATAATATTTTCACAAGCAGAGGTGAATTGAGGTCACAGGCCTTTCTGCTCACCAGGTAGACAGGTAAGAAGCCTAGTGCTGCAGTTGTTCCCAGATCAATACAATTCAAAGCAGGAATGGAACCACAGGTAAGAACACAATTCCACAGGTCCAGAGAGATAGCAAGCAGGTAGAGCACTTTGCCTTGCACAGGGATGACCCAGGTTTGATTCTCGAACCCCCATATTGACCCCTAAGTCCTGCCAGGCGTGATCTTTTTTTGGGGGGGGGGTCACACCCACCGGTGTTCTGGGGTTACTCCTGGCTCCATGCTCAGAAATTGCTCCTGGCAGGCACGGGGGACCATATGGGGCACTGGGATTCGAACCAATGACCTTTTGCATGAAAGGCAAATGCCTTACCTCCATGCTATCTCTCGGGGCCCACCAGGCGTGATCTTTGAGTGCAGAGCCAGAAGTAAGTCCTGAGTATGCCAGGTATGGAAAACAAACAAACAAAAAAAACCCAACAAAACCAAACAAAGCTAATTTTAAAAGTTTAAAATATTAGCCGGGCGATGGTGCTGGAGGTAAGGTGCCTGCCTTGCCTGTGCTAGCCTAGGACGGACCACGGTTCGATCCCCCGTTTTCCCATATGGTCCCCCAAGCCAGGAGCGACTTCTGAGCGAATAGCCAGGAGTAACCCCTGAGCGTCACTGGGTGTGACCCAAAAACAAAAAGCAAACAAACAAATATATATATATATATATATATATATATGGTGCAGAGAAGATTAGCATGGCCCCTGCGCAAGGATGACACGCAAATTCGGGAAGTGTTCATATTTAAAAATATATGCATGGTGTATGAATATAATACATGTTGATTTATTTATTTGGGAGGGGGCTGGAGAGATAGCATGGAGGTAGGGTATTTGCCTTGCATGCAGAAGGATGGAGGTTCAAATCCCGGCATCCCATAAGATCGCTGCACCTGCCAGGGGCGATTTCTGAGCATAGAGCCAGGAGTGACGCCTGAGCGCTACCGGGTGTGACCCAAAAAAACCCAAATATATATATATTTGGGAGGGTTGTGTGGGTCATACGCAGCAATGTTCCAGGTCACTGGTAGTGTTTGGGAGACGATAGGGGTATCCAAGATCGAACCTTAGGCATACAAGACAGTACCTAACTAACCCCCTGCACTATCTCTCTGGCCCTGTAATCTATGCTTATACACACATGTATGTGTGAAACAGACATGCTGTGTAAGGACATAGTTGATCACCTGACAGGTGTGGTGAGCATTGAGAACAGAGCAGACAGCTGGGTAGAACCAAGCAATGTCCCTATTAAAATGGATACACAAAAAATGTTTTAAGCATTTGTGTAAAGCCAAAAATAAAACAACAGCAACAAAAACCCACTCAATTGAGGCCGGGGTGAAGTTCAGCCTTCTCCATAGGAGGCCCTGAATTCCATCTCTTGATAACACATACTTGCATATTAATATCTGTATATACAATGTGTATGTCTGTTTATACATACATGCATATATATACACATAAACACATATCTGGAGGTTAGCTGTACAAGTCCTGTTCTAGGTGTAATAATCTTCACACACTTACTTTCCTGAGCTTAAGCAGCTGTCCTGGGATCAAAAGTCTTGGTGAAAGGAGGAAGGAGAAAAATGAGCAGCTTGGGGTCGAGGTGGATCAGGTATATCAGTGGTGTTTAGGAATGATAGAGTTGAATATTGAACCACAGAGGCAACCACACTGAAGTCAGGAGACCCAAACTTACACAACCAAACTTTAAAAGGTGCCTGTTAGAAGGCAGTCTTGGGGGCAGGGAGTAGAAAAAGAACCTGGGAACATGGTCGTGGGATTGGTGGAACATTGGATGGCTAGAACTCAACTATAAATAACTTTACTTTTGTTTTTTATTTGGGGGAGTTGGGAGCCATACCTAGGGGTTACTCCTGGCTCTATACTCGGAATCACTCCTGGAGGACTCAGAGGGCTCATATGGGATGCAGGGGAATTAAACCTGGGTTGGCCATATGCAAAGCAAGCATCCTACTCCCTGTAAGTAAATGATTTTGTATAGTTAACTTTGTAAATTATAAATAACTTTGTAAGTGTTGGTGCCTAAGTAAAATAAAAATTTAAAAAAGGAAAAAAATTGGACCAGAGCAGTGGCACAAGAGGTAAGGCATGCACTAATCTAGGACGGCCAATGGTTCAATCCCCCAGCGTCCTATATGGCCCCCTAAGCCAGGAGCTATTTCTGAGCACATAGCCAGGAGTAACCCAAGTGTCACCCGGAGTGGCCCAAGAAAACAAAACAAAAACAAAACAAAAAATCAGTTGCATCCTTCTTGGCTGGCCAGAGCCTTCCAGCCTGGTTCTAGAGGGCTGAAGTGATAGTACAATAGGTAGGGTGCTTTTCTTGCGTGCATTCTATCCAGATTCAAGCCCTGAGGCCCCATATAGATCCCACCACCACCACTAAGACTGATCCCTGAGTACAGAGCTAGGAGTAACCTCTGAACACAGCTGTTTGTGGCCTAAAAACAAAAACGAGCCTGATTCTAGTTCTGCCTGAGACTGAGTTAGTTCTTGAGTTCCCTGCATTAATCTTGAATCCTGCAAAATTTCTCTCCTCCCCCAACAAAACACCCTAGTGGTGCTCAGAGCTTACTCCTGTTTGTTTTGTTTTGTTTTGTTTTTTGGAGGGATTCACACCTGAGCGGTGCTCAGGGATTACTCCTGTCTCTGTGCTCAGAAATCAATCGCTCCTGGCAGGCCCAGGGGATCATATGGAATGCCGGCATTCGAATCACCATTTGTCCTGGATTGGCTGCTTGCAAAGCCAATGCCCTACCGCTGTGCTATCTTTGTTTTTGTGGGGGTTTACTCCTGGTTCTGCATTTAGGGATCACTTCTGGCAATGCTCAGAGAACCATATGCTATGCAAGGAATCAAACCTGTTTCAATGATGTGAAAAGCAAGTGCCCTACATGCTGTGTATTTTTTGAAAAAAAAAAAAAAAAAAAGGTTTACACAAGATGTGGCCAAAAGTCCTTAACAAAACATATCACGTGGTGGGGCTGGAGCAATGGCACAGAGGTAGGGCGTTTGCAGTAACCTCTAAGTACCGCCGGGTATGACCCAAAACCCACACACATATCACGTGGGCCCAGCTTCTTTGGCAGAAATAGGACTAGTGCAAAAACAAGGTGCCTGCACTGATTAAACTGGGTCATGCACATACTGTACCACTCTAACGGGTACAGTCATTCTCTCCAAGAGCAGGGAGAGGCAAACAGCTGAGTCAGGAGCAGCCCAGCCCTCACATGCTAAGTTGCACCCACATCTGACAATGCGATTCTGGGTAATAGTCCTGCCAGACTGGGCGATTGGGCTATGGCCTCTGTAAGTTTCTAACTGTGCTTGCTACTGCAACTTAGAGCTCACTGGGTCTGGAGAATCACTTGGATGGAACTTCCAATTAGAATTCCCCACCTCCCTGAATGCTCTGAAAAGTTGGAATACCATAAATGCTACATCTTAACCTCAAAATGAATGAGCAAATGGCCAATCCACAGAGGCCTATCCACAGCACCTCAGACCTCCTGAGTACCAATGGCTTCGAAGGTATTTCAAAAGCAATAGTCATTAGTTTCCTTCATCTTGCTCAAGAAGCTTACTCTATGCACTGTGCTCAGGGATCACTTCTGGGAGGGCTCAGGGAACCATACAGGGTGCTGGAGATCAAACCCAGGTCAGCTACATGCAAGACAAGTAGCCTACCCACTATACTATGGCTCTTGCCCATGATATTTGTTTATTTAAATAAATATCCAGTTGGTCCTGAGAAACATATGTATAGAGCTCGGAAGACCAGTTAGAAGGACGTGCCAGAGAACCACAGACTATGAGGGGAGTTCAGAACTTGGAGTAGTGGTAGTGACAGTGAGAAGTGATTAGATATTTTCATAGAATTCATTGAGAGGAGGGGCCGGAAAAATACCATAGTGGTGCTTGCCTTGCAAACAGCGGATCCCTGGAGTGGTTGGTTCGAATCCCAGCATCCCATATGGTCCCCCGTGCCTGCCAGGAGCTATTTCTGAGCAGATAGCCAGGAGTAACCCCTGAACACAGCCGGGTGTGGCCCCAAAACATAAACAAACAAAAAATTTCATTGAGAGGAGCTAAAGCATAGTACAACAGGTAGGCACTTGTCTGGAACATGACTAACCCAGGGTTCAAAACCAGTCATCCCATATGGTCTCTTGAATTCTGCCAGGAATGATTCCTGAGTGCAGAGCCTCACCAGGTATGCCCCCAAAACAAAACCTTCACTGAGAGATTGAATATTTCCAGAAAAGCCACGAAAGGTGGTTCCCAGACTTTCGGCTTTCAGTAAAATGTGCTTCCTGGGGGCCGGAGAGATAGCGTGAAGGAAAGGCGTTTGTTTGCCTTGCATGCAGAAGGATGGTGGTTCGAATCCCGGCATCCCACATAGTCCCCTGAGCCTGCCAGGAGCGATTTCTGAGCTTAGAGCCAGGAGTACTGCCGGGTGTGACCCAAAACAAACAAACAAACAAATAGATATATATGCTTCCTGGAGCAGAGAACAGGCAATACAGACTGCTCCAGGCAGACACAGGAAGTGCACAGAAATTTGAGTCTGAGTGCTGCTTGTGCTGTTCAGGCAAGGCTCGAAATTCTTTTTTTTTTTTTTTTCATTTTTTGTTTTTCGGGCTACACCTGTTTGATGCTCAGGGGTTACTCCTGGCTAAGCGCTCAGAAATTGTCCCTGGCTTGGGGGGACCATATGGGACACCGGGGGATTGAACTGCGGTTGCGATCTTTCCTTGGCTAGCGCTTGCAAGACAGACACCTTACCTCTAGCACCACCTCGCCGGGCCCTGGCTCTAAATTCTTGAGTACTGATCAAAAACTGTAGCCAGGGGTTGGGCATAGTTGATAAACAGGGCTAGAACAGAGAGCTATCTGTAGGTCAAGGCCAGAAGATAAACAGATGAGGAGATACAATACTGAGAGCAAAGTCAGGGTTCAGAGTTCTAGTCTAATTGGGGAAGCTGGGATAGTGATTCAAACATTAATCGAACGATACTTTATTAAACACCAGGTATTCTGCTAAATCTTTTGTGTCCAGTATGTGTCATTTAAACCCAATCACCATGCATGAATTAGGCATCATTCTCCCTGAATGAGGAATTTCAAGAGGCTGAGTCTAAGACTGATGGGTAGTGGAACTTAATCTGATTCTGAAATGTGTGTGCTTAAGGATCACACAGTACTGCAAGGTTGAGGGCTTGAGTCAGCAGCAAACATGTCAGAGATTGGGTAGACACGGTATAAATACAGATGATGGCAAAGCTCATGAAACCAAATTTGTAGATTAAACTGGACATAAAGTGGGACCCGAGTCACAATACCACAGGTATTACCTTGCACGTGACAGACTGGGGTTTTATCTCCAGCACCCTACATGATTCTCCAACACCCCTCAAGGAGTGATCCGTGATCACTGCCAGGTGTGGCCTCCCTTCTCAAAAACAACAAGAACAACAACAAACCGAATATGAATAGTTTCCGGTGAAGTCTGACCTAAGAATCCATCTCTGGCCTCCACATCCACAGTGTCCTTCTGTTCCCCTCCCCGCACACTTCCCAACCTCTCTCTCCCTCTACTTCCCCAGCACCTAGAGTGAAGCGAGGGAGGCATTGAAGAGGCTGACGTTGCAAAGGGCACTAAGTGTTGTTTAGCTAGATTTGCAACACCACCACTGCATTATAAGAAAATTATGCAGATATAATCATACAGGTCAAGGTATCTAAGAAAAACACGCAGAGCCAATGAAATTGGTAAAATTGCTGGGCTGGGGCTGACACAGCCTCTAACATAACCACATTTCTCTTTTCTGGGAGATATTTGTTACATAGCAACCACTGGAGAGGCTCACCAAGACCTTTCTCTTCAGTCTTATTTAAGATGGTCTCCAGGCACTACAAGGAAAGAGCTTGGTGAATTCTTTCAAAGGTCAACCACCCAATGGGCCAATACTTTTGTTTTTTGTTCTACCGGATAATAAAGATGTACTGAACCAGAACTTTCCTTCTCAGTCTGCTTAAAGTCCATCAAGGAGTTGGAGTTATAGCACTTGCCTGGCATATTGTTGACCTGGGTTAGGTTCAATTCCTGTCACCCTATATGATTCTCTGAGACGTGCCAGGAATAACTCTGAGCACGACCGTGTGGCCACAAAACAAATAAAAAAGGCAGACATCAAGCCCAAGACAGTTAGCTGTAGAGATAAAGTGTAAGAAGTGTAAGAAGCATAAATTAATTGGTCAAGTCTAGTTACCATGGTTATTACAGTGAGTCACATTGCCCTAGACGCAAGTAATATGCATGCTTCAGTTAATAAGAAACTTGAGGGGCACGGGAGATAGCATGGAGGTAAGGCGTTTGCCTTTCATGCAAAAGGTCATCGGTTCGAATCCCGGTGCCCCATATGGTCCCCCGTGCCTGCCAGGAGCAGTTTCTGAGCATGGAGCCAGGAGTAACCCCTGAGCACTGCCGGTGTGACCCAAAAAACCACACACAAAAAAATCCACACACACAAAAAAAAGAAACTTGAGAAACCAGAGAAGGAGTATAGAGGTTAGAATGCATGCAGTTGATCCTGGTTTGGATTCCTGGCACCCCACAGGTCCCTCTGAGACCTCCAGCTGTCACTCTTACACATGGAGCCCTGAGTCCTGCTAGGTGTGACTAAAACCCATTCCTCCCCCACCAAAAAAAAAAAAAAAACAGAACATGGATCCATTTAAGGTATGTTACACCAAGATGACAGAATGAGTGATGGATGTAAACATACACTAAGTGATGGATGTAAGATAAGGCCAGAGAGATAGTACAGTGATCAGGGTGTTTGTCTTGCACACAGTTGATTTGAGTTCTACCCAGCACTCCACATAGTCCCAAAAGCCGACCTGAGTGATCCTAGAATGGAGAGTTAAGAGTAAATCCTGGGGGCGGGCGGTGGCGCTGGAGGTAAGGTGCCTGCCTTGCCTGTGCTAGCCTCGGACGGACCGTGGTTCGATCCCCCGGTTTCCCATATGGTCCCCCAAGCCAGGAGCAACTTCTGAGCACATAGCCAGGAGTAATCCCTGAGCGTCACTGGGTGTGGCCCAAAAACCAAAAAAAAAAAAAAAAAAAAAAAGAGTAAGTCCTGAGGGGCCGGAGTAATAGCACAGCGGTAAGGCATTTGCCTTGCATGCAGCCAATCTAGGATGGACCCAGGTTCAATTCTGGCATCACATATGGTCCCCAAGCCAGTTAGGATCAATTTCTGAGCACAGAGCCAGGATTAACACCTGAATGCTCCGGGTTTGGTCCAAATAAATAAATAAATAAATAAAATTAAAATTAAAAAAGAAAGAGTAAGCCCTGAACACTCACTGCTGAGTGTAGTGCTGAAACAAACAAAAATTTTACTTGGTTTTCTGTTTTGTAGTCACAGTTGTTCTCACAGTTTATGCCTGGCAATGCTTGGGGAACAATAATGGGATGTCAGGAATTAAGTCGGGGTGGTCACATGTAAGGAAGGTATTATCTGGCCCCAGCAAAGCTTTTTTGTTTCATTTTGTAGTCACATCTGGTGATGCTCAGAGTTTACTTCTGGCTCTGTGTGCAGGAATTATTCCTGGTGACACTTGAAGGATTGAACCCCTGGGATGCTGAGGATTGAACGTAGGTCTGGCATGTGCAAGGCAAAGCATCCTATGTGCTGTACTAGCCTCCACCCCCACCATCACTGATAGCAAAGAATTCTAAGGTGCAGACATGACTTGACCGTGCAACTGTTCTTATAGAAAAAAAAAAAGATTTCAGGGACTGAGAGATAAATAGTACAAGATTAAGGTATTTTCTTTGTATATAACCATGACATGATATACTGTGCCTACAGCATGGCCAGAAGTGACCACTGAGGGCCTGAGTAATAGTACAATGGGTAGGGTACTTGCCTTGCATCTGGCTAACCTAAGTTCCACCCCTGACATCCTATATGGTTTCCCAAACACTGCCAGGAATAATTCCTGAATACACAACTAGAAGTAACCCCTGAATATTGCTGGGTGTGCCCCCTCAAAAGAGACGTGAGCACAGACTAGGAATAACAGCTGAACTTGACCTGGTGTGGCCCAGACCCTGCTCTCTCCAAAGGCCTCTGACACCTGCTATAAAAGCAAATGTAGCCTGCCAAAGCCACACCTGCTGCCTCCATCTCTCAGAATCGCCATTTTCCAAATGGCTCTGCCTCTTTACCCTTCTACCATTCCCTTTGGAGACACCAATCTAAACCAACTTCAGGTATGCTAATGTCACCACAGCTTTTTGGCTCAAAGTGGGCAGCCTCCTACCCCGTATCGGTCTTTTTCCAAGAAGCCTGGCAACCTTAACCATGCCCTCAAATACTGTTACCTTGTTCAAACTTGGCCAACCCCATAGATTCAGATGTGAACCAAGACGTGAAGATCATGGTTACACCGGCCAATGCAGCAGAAAGTTGACAATCATAATTAGAGAGGTTGGGCCAAGTCCCCAACCTGCCGAAGCCATGCCTACTGCCCCCATCACCCAGAATCACCATTTTTCCAATGGCCTTGCCAATCACTGACCTTCTATGATTCCCTTCTTTGGAATTACAATAATTTTCACAAATGTGCTTGCTACTGTACTTTTTCTTTTTGGGCCACACCCGTTTGATGCTCAGGGGTTACTCCTGGCTAAGTGCTCAGAAATTGCCCCTGGCTTGGAGGGGACTATATGGGACACCGGATCCAACCGCAGTCCTTCCTTGGCTAGCGCTTGCAAGGCAGACACCTTAACTCTAGCACTACCTCACCGGCCCCTACTTTTTCTTTTTCTTTTTCTTCCTTTCTTCCTTCCTTCCTTTCTTCCTTTCTTCCTTCTTTCCTTCCTTTCTTTCTCTTTCTTTTTCTTCCTTTCTTCCTTCCTTTCTTTCTTCCTTTCTTTCTTTCTTTCTTTCTTTCTTTCTTTCTTTCTTTCTTTCTTTCTTTCTTTCTTTCTTT
>PVKC010049138.1:0-10799 GCA_004027635.1 Crocidura indochinensis | reverse complement strand
TAACATAGCAGATAGGGCAGCATTCCATATAGTAGCTGGAGCCTGCCAGGAGTGATTTCTGAGTACATAGCCAGGAGTAAATCCTGATTGCTGCTGGCTATGGCCCAAAAATAAAAATGAAGAAGAAGAAAGAGGAGGAAGAGGGAGAGGAAGAAGAGAAGGAAGATGAGGAGAAAGAAGGAAGTCTTTTCATACATGTAAAGATATGTATAGGGAAAAATAATATGGTTGTTCATCAAGTATTAGCAATCATATCTCTAAAATTACAGAAGAAAAAATATACTAACAACACATTATCTTAATTTCAGGGGAAATTTTTCCTGGAATGAAATGGAAATGAGGTGGCTTTAGTTGCTAGAAAACTAAGAAATTGTCACTAGAAGGCCATCGTTAAATACAATGACAAAAAAGATGTTTTAAATAAAAAGGAAATAAGAAAAAACAGTGATAAAGTAAAGGGATTATTAATACACTTGCCTCACCAGTGACTGACCTCTGTTCTGTTTCTGGCACCACAAATGGTCCCTTTTTAGCTTTCAGAAATGATATCTACGCACAAAATCAGAAATGGGCCCATGAGCACTGCTATGCTTTATATTTCCCCCTCCCCTGCAAAGAAAAGAAACAATGAAAAATATTTGGAATATTAGGTTGGAAGCAAACAAACAGGATATGTACATGAAATAGAATTTTCTACTACAAAGTTTTTCTAGATTGCGTTTAAAGGATGAGATAAAAATTATATCACTCTCCTGTATGGCTCTAAATGTATGTAAAGCAATTTTGAAGACTATAGTAAAAGGGACAAGTAGTAGAAAATAATTTTATATATATCCCTGAACCTGTAAAATGGGTACACCAAAAGACTTTCGAATTATGCATATTTACTGTACTGATAGTAGATTCAAGATATTACAGGCAGATAGAATGAAAAATATTATGAATAAATCAAAACAGAACTGTAGGAAATGTTCAACTAATGTTAAGGAAGGCAGAAATGAAACTAAAAATGTAATGAAAAACAAGGAAAACATAAAATAAAGTTAAAGATTTAAGATAACATATTGATGGAGTTAATTTAAATCAGATACGAGATGGAGTGGCTGAAGAAAGGCATCAGAATTTCAAGCCTGACTTTCCTGAAACTGTCAATTTCCTAATAAAGGGAAACCTCTGAAAACAAGTTCTAGGCATTTATTAGAGCATTTTCAAAGAACAAACACCTAACACTAAATCACTTTTCTCATTGTTTGGCCCCTAAGTATATTAACTTACAATCTCCCTAGCTTCAGAATGAGATGCTAGATACATGCAAAATATAAGCATGCATGTACTTTTCATATACATATGGAGCCTTAGTGTCACCTAATTAATGCTACCCATTCCTTTATGTAAATTCCTTCCCTTTATGAGCTTCTTAAAATCCCTTTTTCCAAACCCATTTCACAACTGTCCTTTGTGTATTTTGTTTTAATAATCTTTTTATCTATATTTGCTCTTCTTGAATTCTGTCTCATAATGAAAAACAAAACTAACAATCCAGATTAAGTTAGTCTAACTTGAAAAAATATATTTTCATGATAATAAAGAAAGCATCATCACCTGAGATCTGTAGTTTCCCAAACATCTGATGGCAAAGACTCAGCTCAGTGGCCATGTAGATATCATGCCACTTAGGTCACATCTGATACCCACCATAACAGGCCTGGCAGGAATTCATCCCATTCCATGAAAACATCTCTCTTGCTCTCTATATCACCTCTCTGCATTTGATCTCTCTAGGAATTACACTGTCAATATGAATTCATATTAAAACCACTCTTGTTTTTCCTTTTTTCTTTAAAATGTTTTTTAACTAATATTTGTGTGTGTGTGTGTGTGTGTGTGTGTGTTTGTGTGTATGATACCCAGAGATGTTTAGATGTTACTCATGTATCTACTCTCAAGAATTACTTCTGCAGTGCTTGGGAAATGCCAGGAATGGAATCATAATCTACATGCTTAATGCAGGTGCTCTCTCTGCTGTACTATCTTTCCAGGCCCTGCTTTCTTTTTTAAAAGGCTACAAGGAAAGGTCGTGTAGGGCTACTCCTAGCCTGGTGCTCAGTCATCACTCTCAATGCTCAGTGGACAATGTGCTGTTCAGAATTAAACACAGGACTCATGAAAAGCATGAGTATCAATAATTTGTGACATTTTCCTGGCCCCACAATTATCATTTTTCTTCTGACCCTATCAGAGCTAAATTTTCTCTTAGCCTAGATTTTATAACTCTTTTAAGACTTTGAGCTAATTCCCATGAAGAAGAAGACCTACTTATGATCTCACATTTATTGTGTAATTGCAAAACTTATGTCAGTTCTCCCTTATCACTGTGGACACTCTAAGTCTTATGGCAACATAAATCCATCAATTAAAGAATATATTGGGAGAATGGTTAAAAAATATTAACCATGGGGCCGGGCGGTGGCGCGCTGGAGGTAAGGTGCCTGCGCTAATCTAGGACGGACCATGGTTCGATCCCCCGGTTCCCCATATGGTATGGTCCCCGTGCCTGCCAGGAGCGACTTCTGAGCGAATAGCCAGGAGTAACCCCTGAGCGTCACCGGGTGTGGCCCAAAAACCAAAAAAAAAAAAAAATTTGACCAGTGGCTGGAGAGATAGCATAGAGGCAGGGCATTTGCCTTGCATGCAGAATGACAGTGGTTCGATTTCCAGCATCCCATATGATCCCCTGAGCCTGCCAGGAGTGATTTCTGAACGTAGAGCTAGGAGGAACCCCTGAGCACTGCTGGGTGTGTCAAAAAAATTAACCAATAATATGTGATTTCTATAAGAGAAATTCACTTAAATAAAATTATGTTGGCAATTTAAAGCCAAAGTATGAAAATTGCTATTTTTTGCGTACATTTTTCCTGTATACATAAAATTTACACCTAATTCATTATTCAAAGAGGATGTATTAAAAGAAGTTCAATATGAATATGCTCTGAATGAAAAAGGAAAATGCATCAGAGTAGGGTCAGAGTTTAAGAAGAGCTAAAAAAAAAAAAAACCCAAATCAAGCAGAAGGAGGAAACAAAGATAGAAGAAAAAAATCAATAATGCTAAAATATAAAAAAATACAAGAGAACATCATTGAAACAAAGACTGGATCTTTAAGAACATCAATAAAATTGATACATTTCTAGCAAGGCTATACAGAAATAAAGAAAAGAAACGAATCACCAATATCAGCATAAAATAGAGATATCAATATAGGCTCTGATAACAACAAAAGCATTATTCAGGAATATTATTAACAACTCCACACAGACTAATTTGACTCTAGATTAACAAGGACAATTTAGGTTTTAAAAATTCTTAAAAAATACAATTATAACCCATTCAGAATGAAACATAACTTAAATATTATATATTTATAAAGATATTTAATTAAAATTATTCATAAACTTTAAAAAACAAGCTCCACATTTTTGTATATTTTGGGACCAACCCTTAGAATGAGTGTTTACTCTCACCTTGGTGCTTAAGGGTTTCAGTAGTGCCAAGAATAGAAGGACTTTATGTAAAACACTCACTGACCTCTTATGCTCACTCTCTGGCTTTAAGTGCACATTTTTAATTGAAATAATCCTGCATTTGAACATTACTTAGTTTTCAGGAGTGCATATTTGAAAATCATTATTTTTAGCTCCATAGAAAGACATTTTCAGATTCTGGTGATTTCACTGTAGAATTCTACTAGATGTTTGTTTATTTATTTATTTATTTATTCGTTCATTTATTTATTTTTGGATTTTGGATCACACCAGTGACGCTCAGGTTACTCCTGGCTCTGCGCTCAGAAATCATTCCTGGCTTGGGGGACCATATGGGATGCCAGAGATCTAACCAAGGTCCATCCTAGGTCAACCATGGGCAAGGCAAACACCCTACCACTGTGCTATCGCTTTGGTCCTCCACTAGATGTTTAAAGAAGCAGTAATACATTTCTTCATGATCATTTCCTGAAACAGAATATTAAAGATAAGAAAATGTGTGTCAATTAATCTTCTTTTTGAGCTTTAGGGCCACATTGAGAGGTTCTCAAATGCTACTCTTGCTATTGTATGTGCTCATGGAACCTTGCAGTGCTGGGGCTCAAACCTGGGCCTCTCACATGCAAATCATGTGTTCAGTCCTTTTAGTTGTCCTTTTTGTTGTTTTATGAATCTTCTCTGATACCATAGCCAAAGAAATTTTAAAAAAAAAGAAGAAACTTATAGACATATCACCCTCACAAAAATATATATAAAACCACAAACAAAATATTAGTAGACATAATTATATTTATTATTATATTATTAATTATTATAATTATATAACATAACCCTTTGGGATTTATTTCAGCTGTTCAAGACTGGTTTGGTATTTAAAAATCGATAAATAAAGCTCACTATGTGAACACACTGAAGAAAAATCATGATCATATCAGTTTATATAAAAATGCATTTCCCAAAATTTGATATCAATTTATGAAAAAAATACCAGGTAAATTAGAATGAAAGAAAGTTTCATCTTTTGTTTTGTTTAGTTTGGAGGTCATGCTGGGTGATATTCCATGTTACTTTTGACTCTACATTTAGGAATTACTCCTCATCGTGTTCAGGGGGCCATGTAGATGCTGGGGATAAATCTAGGTCAGTCTCCAGCCATGTACAAGATACATGACAAGCATCCTTTCCACTGTACTATCACTCTGACCCCCAACTTCATCTTGACAAAATACTGTTAACATACTTTAGAGTTTAAGAACTAAAGTTTCCCTTCTAATATTGAGAACAAGGGAGATCTTTCTTAAATCATTCTTTTTAAACACAGCACTAGAATTTTACCTAATTTGCAAGGCAGGAATTAAAAATAAAAAGCAAACAGTATGGGGCCAGAAAAATGGCTCAAGAGATGGAGCAGACTTTATATGCTGGAGGCCTATGTCTGGCCTCAATAATTGGTACTACTCAATACCTTGAAGTTCCTGAGAACTATTGGAAGCTACAACTGAGCACAAGTCAGCAAGGTATAGCTCCAAAACCAAATCATATGCATAGACTATCTCAAGAATATTCAAGAATCTGTTAAAAATGTGTCTCAGGGGGCTGGGCAGTGGCACTGGAGGTAAGGTGCCTGCCTTGCCTGCGCTAACCTAGGACTTGACTGTGGTTCGATCCCCTGGTTCCCCATATGGTTCCCTGTGCCTGCCAGGAGCGACTTCTGAGCAAATAGCCAGTAGTAACCCCTGAGAGTCACAGGTGTAGCCCAAAATCCAAAAAAAAAAAAAAAAAGTGTCTCAGAAATAATGTGATGCCAGGTAGTTTAAATATAAAATAAATATTTCAAAAGAAATTTCTGCATACCAGCAATAAATTTATAGTCCTCCAAACAAATAGCAATAGCAATTCCCATTACTCAAAAATATAAATTTTACTCATACTTTCACTAAAAATGTTATGAAAACACACATAAACTTGTATTTGAAAGCTACAAAATGCTGATAAATTAAATAAAAGAAGTTCTAATAAATGAAGAGATTATGACTCAAATAGTATATGTGTCAGTTCATCTCAAATTGACATGTATATTTGATGAAATTCTTAGTGAAATTGCAAGATACTTGCAGATGTAAAATGATTATTCTGAAATGTTTTAGTGGAAGAACAACAGCACTCGAAATGCTAAAGCAGTGTATAAAGACATTAAATTGAGAATAATACATCCACCCAACCACAAAATTTATATAACTTAGCAATCAAGGCTATGTGTATTAGATGAGAGATAAACAAATTAATGGACTGGCATAGAGAATCCAAAAATAGATCCACACGAACATACCAACTGTTGTTTATTAAAATCACAAGAGGAATTCAGTGAAGACAATTGTCTTTTTAACAAAGTATTGAAGCAATTAGTTTTCAACAGGAAAGAACAAAAGCAGCAAACCTGGATGTAAACTTCACACTTTATATTAAACATAAACTCTAGTTGAAACTTGATAGTAGGGCTAGAGGAAGAACTCAGTGGTGGGTTTGTGGTATAGTCTATACATGCAGGCCTAGGTTTGATTCTTGATTCCACAAAGTTTCTTGAGCACAATGAACAAGCTCAAGCACTAAACTGGGAGCACTCACTAAATGCCACTGAATGTGGCCTCCAAAGCCAAAAGCAAAACAAACAAAACTCAACAGGAAAACCAGAACAAAGATTTCATCAAAGGTGAATACTGGTGAAGGGGATTGTTCTTTTTTTTATAACTAAAACCCAACTACAAACATGTTTGTAATCATGGTGCTTAAATAAGGATATTATTAAATAAAAGATAAACATAGGTTTAAAACAAGCTTTATTTATTTATTTTATTTACAAAGTATTTATTCTTACAAAAGAATATTTCTTTTTTTTAATAATTTCATTATTTAAACACTGTGATCATATGTAGTTGGGTTTCAGTCACAAAAGGAACAGCCCTCTTCACCAGTGCAACGTTCCCACCACCAATGCCCCCATCTCCTCCCTCTCCAATCCCAGTCTTTACTCGAGTCAGGCTTTCTACATCCCTGCCTCAATGACATTGTTAAGATAGTTTCAGCGGAAAAAAAAAAAGATAGTCTCAGCGTGGTTATCTCTCTAACTGCTCTCACCATTCTTTCTGGTGAACTTCATGCCTTGAGCTGGTCCTCTGGCTCTAATCTCTGGGAATTATTTCAATGTCTTTAATTTTTCCTAAAACCCATAGATGAGTTAGAATATTCTGCATGTATCTCTTTTCATCTGACTAATTTCACTCAGCATAATAAATTCCATGTACATCCATTTAGAGTAAAATTTCATGACTTCATCTTTCCTGATGGCTGCATAATATTCCATTGTGTATATGTACCACAGTTTCTTTAGCCATTCATCTGTTGAAGGGCATCTTGGTTGTTCCCAGAGTCTGGCTACTGTAAATAGTGCCTCAATGAATATATGTGTAAGGAAGGAATTTTGAGTTACTAAAGTCTATCCCTAGAAGTGGTATAGCTGGATCAAATGAGAGCCCAATTTCCAGTTTTTTGAGGAATCTCCATATTGAGAAAAAAAAGCTTTAAAAAGATATTTAACATCATTCAAATTGAGGAAATATAACATATTATCAGATGTGCAACAATACGTCTATATAATAATAAAATACCAAAAATAATACCATAGAAGATGAGAGTATGGAGAAATTATATTACTTATACATTGTTGGTAGAACACTATAATGGTATAAAAACTTTGGAAAATAGCTCAGTAATTTATTTTATATAAAAAAAGAAATATATGGGTAACATATACTGCATAGATATTGTACTCTTGTGTATATATTCTAAAGAAATAAAAACATGTATTCACATACAAACCTATACATGGGGGTTAGAGATAACTGAGAGGGTTGAAACACATGTTTTGTTTTCATGAAGGAGCCCAGAGATGAATTCCTTACACTACATGGTCTTTAGAATACTGTGGCAAGAGCAGTTCCAAAGAATGTTGAACTTAGTCCCATAAAACATCATCATCATCACCATAATCATCATCATCTATAACAAAAGCAATAACAGAAACGAACAAACCTATATGTGAATGCTCATGGTGGTATTAATTATAAATCTAGAATCTGGAAATACTTCAAATGTTCTATAGTTGGTGAATGATTAACCAAACCAAAGTATGGTGTAGCTATACTATAGTTTGAGATTCTGCAATAAAAAGAAACACTTGAATGAGAAAGTCACTTGAATGAGTCTCTAGAAAATTATGCTAAATTAAAAAAGGTAATTAAAGATTAGATAGGATATGATTCCAGTTATTTGACACTCTTGAAATGACAAAATTATAGAAATAAATTGCAGATGATTAGCTTTCAGTTAAGGAAGAAAAGGAGCAGGAAGAAGACAAGGAGCCATGGAAGAGCAAAGGGTGAGTTCCTTTGATGATGGAGATGTTTCTGTCTTGCACCAAGTGCTACCATAATGAGAAAGTAATAAAGAGTTATGGCGTAGGATGCCTTATTTTTTATACCTTTGTATGAATATGTGTGTAACGATTCCATGATTTAAAATAATTATAAAAGTAATCAAATACAAATACCTTTATAGACACAAGTGGAACTCTATAATATTTGTAGACAAAGATGACTTAAGACACCTGCTTCATCAAATATGTATATTTTATTAATTAATTCAATGATTAATATATTTTTCCTTTTTTGAGTAGACTAGAAGTAATGTACGTACATTGGTAGATGGTATTGAGCACTTCAGTGGTGATGGAATGTGATAACTAAATAAATCATAAATGTTAACACTATTGTAAACATGTTACCTAAACTCTTAAATAAATTTTACAAAGCATTTCCTCTTAAAAAGGAAACAAGTATGTCCTCTTCTTTTCACCTATAAAACAAGAAAAAAATCATTTACTTGCTATTTCTATTCTGACTTTATCATTTATTTGTTAGCCTCAAGTTTTTTTTAAAGATAACATTGAACTCTAATTTCTATTCTGACTTTATAAGTAAAACATTCAAAGGCTTTCAAAATGATCTGGTTACTAAGAATCATTATTAACTATCAAATGATATCTTCTATTGAGCTACCAAATTGTTATTCAATTCCTTCAGTTCAGAGATTGCCTCTTTTTCGCTTCATTAACCCATTTGCCAAGCAATAAAACGTTTCACTAAATAGGTATTCACTTAAGTTTTGTAATGGCATGTCTGATGACTTATTGTTATAATTTAGAATGAATACCATCTCAAGTAGTTACCTAGTCTCAAATGTATACAAAATTTAAATGCCAGCATTTATTTGTTATCTGTACTTTTTTTGTGCTCCTGGGGCCTATTCCCAGCCCCTTACACACACAAGGTAGGCATCATACCTCTGAGGTAGTTCTGTGACCTTTAAATACCAGCTTTTAAAAGGACACCAGCTGTTTGAATGTGAAATGATGTTTAAAATATTTTATATTAGGAGTTCATAAAATTAAAGAAAATGTGTTTTAAATTTACACTCATTTTTAATTTTATCATAGTTATGCAACTATATATCAAATATCATAAGTATTTCAATTGCATTCTATTTATGACTGAAACCCAACTACAAACATGCTTGTAATCATGGTGCTTAAATAACGGTTTATAGAAAAAAAAATTTAAGACCAAAAAAAAGAAGCTTTTAAGGGAAAATCTGAATAGGCCTAAGAAAATATAAAAAATGTATTTAATCCTACAAAGTAATATAGGTCTTATATTGTATTTTACAATATCATTAAATGTGAAATATATGTTAATATTTTATATATAATAATAAAATATTATATGAAGAGTATAATTAAAAAAATAAAGAAATTGTAGAAGTTAGGCTATTAGAGAGACCATCATGCTATTTTGTGGGTTTATTGGTCTGAAATCAAATCTGGGCCTTAAGCTCCTTAAGGGCTTGGAAATGCTTAAAATGCTTTACTTCCCTCATCTGATTTTTCTTTGATTTTCAAAGTGTTTTTTTAAATTGGGGGTGGTGGAGGCACACTAGAATAAGCAGGTTTAGAGGTTTTAGAAACCATATGGGGTGTCAAAGATTAAACTTGCGTTAGCCATGTGTGCAAGGCAAGTGCTATAACAGCTGTACTATCTCTCCAGTCCCTAATTTACAAAGTAAAAGGTTTTTGTAGTCTTGGGATATTTTTTTGCAAAGCCTAAACTACTATAATCTTTTAAATAATCCTCAGATTTAATGTAATAGATGTCCTTTTTAACTTTTAGTAGCTTGTGAAACTTAGCACTATTTAAGAGGCAAAGATACATTGTTAGTTTAGTTTTGCCTCTATCTTCCTTTTTTCTTTCAAGTGTGAACTTGTCCTGAGCAGGTAAAGGGGAGATACCTTTAGTAGTTTGTGAGTTAAGATTCTAGGCTACACTCGAGAATGTGTTCTCTAACTGGCATGCAGTGTCAATAGGTTCATTCTAATGATTTTATAAAGCATATTTACTTCTTTTGAGGGTTCATTTACATGTAGAGGTATTGAACACTAGAAGAAATTATTTTAGCAGCAAAAAAACTGCTCATAAAATTTCTGGCAGTGTGGAACAAACAAAACATAAGAAAGTGGCATGTACAACCTCAACCTCATTCATATTTCATAGAGAGGTTGATCTTAGGCATGGCATTGTGGACTGTATTTTTTCTACTTTTACTCTGTCAATAGACCTTATATAAATGTCTAAACCTTGGTCACTCCTACCTCTCCTTTTCTTTAGGATTTGAACCAAGGGTAGTCATTTCAAATCAACTCTATAGATTTTTTTGGTGTTTCTACTTAGTTTCTTTTTTTTTTTTGATGATAAGAAATAAAATAATCTTTATTTATAGATATTGCCTCTAAATTGAAAAAAATGACACTGATAAAAGAATTAAACCAATGCATTGCTATAATAAGGTTGCATGTTCAGTATATAAAAACCAATCTGTTTTTAATTTTTTTCTTTATTTAAACATTTTGATTGCATATATGGTTGTGATTAGGTTTCGGTCATGTAAAGAGCACCCCCTTCACCAGTGCAACGTTCCCACCACCAATGTCCCAAGTCTCCCTCCCTCCCACCCCACCCACACCTGTACTCCAAACAGGCTTTCCAGTTCCCTCATTCATTCACGTGATTATGGTAGTTCTCTGTGTAGTTATGTTATTTCTATAACTGCACTCACCACTCTTTGTGGTGAGCTTCATGAAGTGAGCTG
>PVKC010049137.1:0-10785 GCA_004027635.1 Crocidura indochinensis | reverse complement strand
CCCAAGCCTGCCAGGAGCAATTTCTGAGCGTAGAGCCAGGAGGAACCCCTGAGCGCTGCTGGGTGTGGATCCCCCCAAGCCCCCCCAAAACAAAGCTATATTAAACTACAGTTGAAGCCCATTAAAAATGTTTAGTGGGGAGCCAGGCGGTGGTGCTGGAGGTAAGGTGCCTGCCTTGCCTGTGCTAGCCTAGGATGGACCTCGGTTCGATCCCCCGGTTTCCCATATGTCCCCCAAGCCAGGAGCGACTTCTGAGCTCATAGCCAGGAGTAACCCCTGAGCGTCACCGGGTGTGGCCCAAAAACCAAAAAAATATATATATGTTTAGTGGTTGGGAGATAGCACAGCAGTAGGGCATTTGCCTTGCATGCAGCCAATCCTAGGACAGATGGTGGTTTGAATCCCAGCATCCCATATGGTCCCTGAGCCTGCCAGGAGTAACCCATGAGTGCTGCCAGATGTGACCCCTCCAAAAATGTTTAGTGGTCAGAATGAGTGAGAAAGAGAAAAAGAGAGAAAAGAGAGAGAGAGAGAAAGAGAGAGAGAGAGTGCAGGTAGGGTGGTTGCCTTGTTTACTGTTAACTTGGCTTCATTCTCTGCCACCGATATGATTCCTTGATCTCTATCCCTGAATGCAGAGTCAGGAGTAAGTCCTGAGTATTTCCAGGTGTTCCTCCTCACAAAAAAAAGGTTTATAGCAGTGCTCAGTTTGTTAGAACAGGTTTAATAGTTTAGTACTTGGGTCTGGGGGTTTTTGGAAACTACCAAAGTCATGCACAGAGGTGCTTGGGGCCTGTGTGCTGCTATGGCTTGAATTCATTCATATTAAGCATGTGCTCTAACATTTGAGCCATATTCCTGTAACAAAAATTTTAGTGTGTTTTTTTTTTTTTTTGGCCACACCTGGTGATGCTCTGGGGTTACTCCTGGCTATGTGCTCAGAAATCACTCCTGACCTGGGGAACCATATGGGATGCCAGGGGATCGAACTGCGGTTCGTCCTAGGCTAGTACGTGCAAGACAGAGGTCTTATGCCCTGTACCACTGCTCTGGCCCCATTTTAATTTTTTTATTTTAATTTTTAATTTATTGGTTTTTGGGTCACACCTGGCAGCACTCAGGGGTTATTCCTGGCTTTGTGCTCAGAAATCGCTCCTGGCAGGCACAGGGACCATAAGGGAAGCTGGGATTCGAACAACTGTCTTGGATTGGCTGCTTGTTTTGTTTTGTTTTGTTTTTGTGGTTTTTGGGTCACACCCGGCAGTGCTCAGGGGTTACTCCTGGCTCCATGCTCAGAAATCGCTCCTGGCAGGCACCGGGGACCATATGGGGCACCGGGATTCGAACCGATGACCTTCTGCATGAAAGGCAAACGCCTTACCTCCATGCTATCTCCCAGGCCCCGGATTGGCTGCTTGTAACGCAAATGCCCTACAACTGTACTATCTCTCTGGCCTGAAATTTTTAATTTTTTAAAGTATAAAATCACCTCATGCCCATTGGGATAGCTATTACTATTATTATTTTGTTTGTTTTTGATATTTGGGTCACATCTGGTAACTCAGGGGTTACTCTTGGCTCTGTACTCAGAAATTACTCCTGGTGGTACTATTGTACCATATGTAATGCCATGGATCAAACCTGGGTTGACTACATGTAAGGCAAATACTCTATCCTCTGGGACAGCTTTTATAAAAAAAAAAAAATACATGGAGTCTGCAGTTGGAGGACCACTCTCTATGGGTCCTCATCCCTGTGGGGCTAAAAGGGTTGAGTGCATTCCATAGTTTCGCTAATTTTTCACTAGAAGAAACACTTAAGCAAAGGCAGAAAGTTATCCCTGAGCACTGCTGTGAATGTCCCTCCCCCACCCTCCCAAAAAAAAAAAACAACCTACATTTGGTGTGGAGAAACTAGCCTGGATTTTTTTTTTGTTTGTTTGTTTTTTTTTGTTTTTTTGTTTTGGTTTTTGGGTCACACCCGGCAGTGCTCAGGGGTTACTCCTGGCTCCATGCTCAGAAATTGCTCCTGGCAGGCACGGGGGACCATATGGGGCACCGGGATTTGAACCGATGACCTTTTGTATGAAAGGCAAACGCTTTACCTCCATGCTATCTCCCGGGCCCCACTAGCCTGGCTTTTTGCTGCTAGGAATGTAAAATGATGCAGCCATAGTGGAAAAGTGTATGGTGATTTGTACAAAAACATTAAAGCAGATTATAAACTGATCCAGCAGGCTGAAGTGATAATACAGTTTGTAGGCACAGGCATTGCACACAGCTGACCTGGGTTTACTCCCTGCATCTCATATAGCTCTCCCAAAACTGCCAGGAGTTCAGAGTCAAAAGTAATCCCTAAGTACCACAGGATGTGGCTCAAAAACAAAACACCAATTTGATCCAGTAATTCTATTTCTGGATATATACCCAAAGGGACTGAAAGTTGAGACTCAAAGAGCAGTGTTCATAGCAGATTCTGCACAATAGTCCAGAGGAGAAAAGAACCTGCTACCTATTGACTGGCAGGCAAATGGGAAAACAAGTACACAGTATATGGAGAAAGAAAAGGAGTTCAGATCCCTGCTACCTTGTGGATAAATCATATAGACCTTATGCTCAGTGAAATAAACCAGAATGCAAGGACACATTTCCTAGGATTACACCTGTATGAGGCATCTAGCATTGGCAGATACATACAGGATGGAAATCAGAGATATCCAGGTGCTGGGGAAGGGAAAATGAAGAATTGCTGATTAACAATCCCAATATTTCCATTTGGGAAGATGAAAAGTCCTGAACCTGAGCAATACATAATGTTTTTTTTTTTGTCACAACCGGCAGTGCTCAGGGGTTACTCCTGGCTCCATGCTCAGAAATTGCTCCTGGCACGCACGGGGGACCATATGGGGCACCGGGATTCGAACCGATGACCTTTTGCATGAAAGGCAAATGCCTTACCTCCATGCTATCTCCCGGGCCCCAGCAATACATACTGTTAATGCCACTGAATGACATACTCAAAATGGTTACAGTGGAAAACTGTATGTTATATATATTTTACCACAAGTATTTTTTGTTTGGGTGGACTTTTGGGACTTTTGAGCCTGGCTCTGCTTAAGGCTATTTTGACTCCATGCTCAAAGTTCACTTCTGGCAATACTTGGGGAACCAAATGTTGAGCTTTTGATGGAACTAGGACCACAAGCAAGCAAGACAAGTGCTTTACCTACTATGCTATCTTTCTGGCCCTGGTCATCTATTAAAAACTTAAAAATTATTTTTTATAACATGAGCATGATATAAGTAATTCTTTATATAAAAATGTTAAGCAGGGCCTGGAGAGATAGCACAGCGGCGTTTACCTTGCAAGCAGCCAATCCAGGACCGAAGGTGGTTGGTTTGAATCCTAGTGTCCCATATGGTCCCCCGTGCCTGCCAGGAGCTATTTCTGAACAGACAGCCAGGAGTATCCCCTGAGCATCACCGGATGTGGCCCAAACCCCCCCCCCCAAAATGTTAAGCAGATATCAGAGTGATAGTACAGTGGGTAAGATGTCTGCCTTGAATGCAACCGACCCAGGTTTGATTCCTGACCTCCCATGTAGTCGCCCCAGCCTGCCGAGAGTGAATCTTGAGTGCAGTCAGAAGTAATTCTTGAGAACCACTGGGTGTGACTCCAAAAAAAAAAAAATATGTGTTAGTCAGGGTTCAGAAAAATAGTATAGAGTTGGTTGGTAACATGTTTACCTTACATACAGCCAACATAGGTTTGATCCTGGGCACTATATATGGCCCATTAATACAGAGCCAGGAGTAAGTCCTGAGAAGATTCACATTTAGCCTCCAAATAAAATAATTTCCCACTTAAGAATATATCTCAGGAAAATTAAAGAATATTTCTTAGGGGCCACAGAGATAGTACAGTGAATAAGGTGTTTGTCTTGCATGTGTATGACCTTAGTTTGATCACCAGTATTCCCTATGGTCCTCTGAGCACCATCAGAAGTAATTCCTGAGTGCAGAGCCAGGAGTAGCCTCTAAGTATCACCCTGTATACTTCCCCAAAATAATATTTCTTAGGGTCAGAGAGATAGTACAACTGGTAAGGTGTTGGTCTTCCATGCAGCCAATACAGGTCTGATACCCAGAACCACATGATTCCCTAATCACAGAAGCAAAAGTAATCCCTGATCACAGTTGGTATACAACCAAAATAAATAAATAAACTTTACAGATAAAACCCCCCCCCCTTTTTTTTTTTTTTTTGGTTTTTGGGCCAGTGACTCTCAGGGGTTACTCCTGGCTATGCGCTCAGAAGTCGCCCCTGGCCTGGGGGACCATATGGGGCACGGGGGATCGAACCGCGGTCCGTCCAAGGCTAGCGCGGTAAGGCAGGCACCTTACCTCCAGCGCCACTGCCCGGCCCCGATAAAACCCTTTTATATCACCTTCTCAATCTCATATTTATATGTACTTGAGCTTAATATTCCTATATAGAATTGTTTCATAACTACCATTCCCTCCCCCGCCCCCATGGTGGAGGAAGCTCCCAGACAGTGCCTGGATGACCACATAGTGCTGGGGGTTGAATGTGGAGTCTTTACATGCCAGATATGTGCTCTATCCTTTGAACTATCTCCCCAGCACAATAGCTATCATTTTTGTTATACCATTTTCCCACTTAATTTTGTTTCTTAGAGCTGATAAGTGCTTGCCTTGCACACAGCCAACCTAGGTTCTATCTTCAGCCCACATATGAACCCCTGAGTCTACCAGGAGTCATCTCTGAGTGAAGAGACAGGAGTAAGCAGCCAGTGTACCACCCCAAACAAACAAAAAAGAGTATTTCTTACTTATATATTTCTCTATCATTTCCAGTTTTATCTTTAACATTATTTTACTAATGCATAGTAGATTTGACCATTTGAACATTGATGAATATTCAGGAAATTACAGATTTTTCTTATTATAAATAATGCTACATGGATGCATTATTAATTTATTTAGGTTTTTGGGTCACACTGGCACATTGGGGGTCATTTGCGGTACTAGGGATCAAAACTGGATAGGCCGCATGTAAGGCAAGTACTCTACCTGCTATATCAGCCGTATAACTTTTGTTGTTGTTTGGGGGCCACATATAGCTGCACTTAGGGCTTAGTCCTGGCTCTATGCTCAGGGATCACCTTGCTGAGCTTAGGTGACCATGTGGGGTGTCAAGAATCTAACCTGGGTCGGATGTGTGTAACACAAGTACTTTACCCTCTGTACTATTGTTCCACCCTCCCAGTACAACTTTTTGGGGGGAGGTACACCAGACAATGCTCAGGAGTCATTGAGCATTGATCCTTCGGGGATTATTCTTGGTAGTGCTCGGGAAACTAAATGGTAGATTGGGGGTCAAACCACAGGTTGGCTCTGTGCAAACAAGCACATTACCTCCTATATTACTGTTCTTGCCACCTCAGTACAAATTTTAAAAAGCTGATTCTAATAAAGTACAACACATTTAAAAGGAGACAAATATTTATTTTCATTTGAACTAGAACAAAGGCAGTTAGTTACCTTAGTTCTCCCCATTTACTAGAGACAACGGGCCCCCAATCATACATTTACCCTAACAGATTGGTCTGTTAAGAGCAATGTGATGACATTTGGCCTCCATTACTTTCTTTTCATGGAATTCAGAGTATTCTGTAATTCCCTAATTTTCAGAATTCACGTGAAAACCAAAAGACCAATGGTTAGAAATAAGAGACTGACCTCCACTTCTAAAACCTCAAGTTAGAAGAAAAATTGTTCTGCCCCTAAAGAGAAGGTGATAAGATAGCAGTATCAACCCCCATGGCATATCAGAATTCTCAGCTAGAATGGATAGAACTTGATCCCTTAGATATGTAACCATCTTAGCGCCTATAACCACTTTATCCTTAGCTCCTAACCTTAGACTCAGGGGTGCTGGTTGGAATGGCTGAGGAAATCAGAAAATTCCCAGCACCTTCGACTGGAAACCGTGTTCTCTTCAACTAAAGGTGCAACTGAGTGTAAAATAAGTAAAATTCTTGCCTTTTGCTAAAATGAGTTACAACACAAAGGCTTTCCAGTTTAAAAAAAAAAAGAAAAGAAAAAAGAAAAAGAACAAATTTCCCTCCCTCTGCCTCCCCGGCCCGCCCACCAACCCCCCAACACTCACACAACCTCTAATCTCATCTGTGAGAAAGAACTGTACTTTACTGTCCACAAAACAAGTCTATTTTCAAAGTGAGAGGTGAATTGCTCCGTGAGGATTGCCATCAGTAACTGCGGGCTGGTGAATTCCTGCTTGTTTATAGAAAGCAGTAGCTAAGGATAGACACTTTGAAACCACCTGTGAAAGAATTAAAGACCCAGGGGGGCAAAACCCCCGTCACAAACAGAATCTCACTGATCAAGTGTGAAAGAAAAGGAAGAAAGAAAAAGCCAAGTAGATCTTTGCAGGCAACCACTAGATGGACATAGAATTCAAAAACATTCTTTAGTGAGATCAAGGATGGCAGGCTTTGAAGCCTGGAGGGCTGGCGAGTCTCAGAATCAGCCTGGCCATGGCAATCCCCACACTCAGCGTCTACAGTCTTGCACTTGCTGGAGTAAAGCATTTAAATTGGAACAATGTCAAATTTCACAGCTATCTTATGTCCAGTGACCTTACAGGACCCCAAGGGAAAGACAGATAAAAAAAAAAAAAAGATTGTGCTCAACAAGTGCCTGAAAGCAAAGAAGTCACATAGGCAACCTCTAAACAACTTTGCAAACTGAAAATACCCATTGGTTTGTGCACACAGGGCAAGTTAGCAAAGGCACTGGCTTATTGATTCATCAGTTTATTCTTTTCACTGAGGACCCACAGTGTGTCTTATTCTTTACAGACACAAAGATAAATTTCCTACATTAATTTATGAGGATGGTGTTAGTGTGTGTGGTGGTGGTGGGGGGAGGAGGTTACAACGATTCTGAATTAGTCAGTTAGAAACAGTTTTTATTGTTGCTGTAAGGAAAATGAGAAATAACTGGTGTATGACTGAAAAATTTGTAGATTAGATGAAAGAATCATTTCTAAGAACAAAGATAGACCCTCCAAGTTCTGTATTTTTTTTATATAAGAATTGCAATGATATTTCATCCTTCCTAACTATGCCTCAGTAAATCATTTTAGCATAATGGTTTGTACCCTTTGGAAAGAAAGACAAGTTATAGATATGGCTAAAATTCTACCACGAAGCTCAATGTTATTTCCCACGTTCCTACAAGAGGTAGCCATGGGCTGGAGGTGTATAATTCTGCTCATTTTGGGGTACTTTCACATAAATATATATTGTTCCTAAAGACTTACAATATTGTTTCATATGTTAAAATTATTTTCTTAGATGGTTTCATACTGTAAATATTTCCCTGACTTTACTAAGTTTGCTTATGTCAGTTATGTTTTTGATATCTGTCCAAATAGATGACTTAGTCTTTTTGGGGACTTAGTATATTTTTGGGGGTCACACTCAGTAGTGCTCAGTGATTACTTTTGATTCTGTGTTCAGGAATCTCTCTTGATGGTGATGGGGATCATAGTGGTATTAGGGATCAAATTCAGGTCAACCATGTCATGCAAGGCAAGCTCCTTACTTGCTATATTATCACCACAGCACTTGGGAGTGGGGAACCTAATGTTTCAAAGAAGAAACCAAGAAGAAAAAAGGTTTCTTCACACAGAAAAATTACATGTTCTGCCTATCTTGAGTTGGGAGACTAAAGTTAGGAGAACTTCTTGAAAGAGGGAGACCTATACTCAGTTTTTGAGAGATTTGAGACTAATAACAATGAATGTTACAGGACATTTCAGAAATATACCTTAAAAGGCCGGAGAGATAGAATGGAGGTAGGGCATTTGCCTCGCATGCAGAAGGATGGTGGTTCGAATCCCGGCATCCTATATGGTCCCCTGAGCTTGCCAGAAGCGATTTCTGAGTGTAGATCCAGGAGTAATCCCTGAGTGCTGCCGGGTGTGACCCAAAAACAGAACAACAACAACAATAACACAACAACAACAAACAAAAGAAATATACCTTAAAATAATTCTCTAAACTAGGATTTGTGGAGTTTGCTGTATTATCTTTCTTTTAGTATCTAGAATTTTTTTTTTTTTTTTTGGTTTTTGGGTCACACCCGGTGACGCTCAGGGGTTACTCCTGGCTATTCGCTCAGAAGTCGCTCCTGGCAGGCACGGGGGACCATATGGGGAACCGGGGGATTGAACCACGGTCCATCCTAGGTCCATCCTAGGTTAGCGCAGGCACCTTATCTCCAGCGCCACAGCCCGGCCCCCTAGTATCTAGAATTTTAAAAACATCTATTAGATAAAAACCAACAGCAATACATTTTGGCTAGATGGTTTTGACTTTAAGAGATACATTTCCAAAGGGATGTTACACTTATAAAGTCGATTGACTAAAACAAAACAGTGATTCTTGATTCTGTAAAACATTTTCATTTAAGTCCAACAGGTAGGCACGCAAACCAATTACAAATGACAATCTTGACAATGCAATGTTGGTGTGATTGTTGGTGTGTACTGAGTAAAACATATTAAGAATCAGCATAAGATAAGGAAATGTAGGCTGATTTGCTCCTTCTGTTTGCAGTTTTAATTTACCTTGTGAGAATCCCTGTGTGCAAACTTGAGAGAGCAAGACTTTGATATATGTTCAGCCTTCCTTAAGGAGGGGCCATAGAATTCTTGAAGCATGGTTTGAAAAAGATGGATAAGATATTCCACCCAAAACTCAACATCACCTTTAAGCTTGCCCTCTACTCTTCTAATCCCTAGGTAATGTTTTGTGCTTCTTTTGCAGGAAAGCAATTTTGTTAATCACTTTAGCACCAATTCTTGCATCCCTTGGCTATACTCTGAACTGCCTCCATCCAAGTCTTTGATGTGGGAAAGAAACACACATACTCTTTCGCATGTAATCTGAAAACAATTCACCTCTTGCCAATGAATGCACAGCACTCCACTTTAATAGAGAGCAAGTTCTGTGGAGGTTTCTAATCCTTTCTGCCAAAGAAGAGAAGAGAGAGAATCACTCAGGTAGCCTAACCTCATTCAGGAGTTAAAATCACTTGGAATGTTTTGTGGTGTGTTGGGGGCTTTTTAAAAATATCACTTGCTGGAGATTACTGCTCTCAGGGGAAATCAAAACAACTCAAGATCAAAAAAAATAAATAAATAATAAAAAAAAAAAGATTTCCCATCCCCATCTCAAACAGGATATTCTTCTCAACTCAGATAACTCTTAATCTAAGTGTATTACAAGAAACCTGCTTTAATCCCTCAAAGCAATGGTGTTATAGATAAGTAGCGGTAACTGAGGTAGCTTAAATTCCAGAAATGTACAAAAGATTTGGTTGGAAACAAAACTCAAAAAGAAAAGAAAGCTCAAACTGCATTGCTGTGACTTGAAGAGGTAAAATTAGGGCAGTAAAAATGCAAAGAATGACCCCTACAAAAGAAATAGCCGTAAGAGTCCAGAATTGTCTTAATGATCTTATAGGCTGCTTACAGTGTGTGTTTCTGATAGTGTGTGGTTTTGAAGTGTGTTTATGTAAGCATTTTAAGAAGGTGCTGCATTGATTTGAGAATCTGGTGAATTCATTTGAAAATTTATATAAATGTTGCACTGTGTTAGTACAACATTCTGAAACTATTTCACAAATGATTTTTTTTTCTTTTTTATAATTCTAGTTGAGTTTCAGTACTTTTTTCCATGTTTACTCATTTTTTCCCCTCTAATTACATCAGAGCTTATGTATTAGACTGGAGTTTATTCTTTTTCTTCTTGTCAGTAATTATCATTATTTTATAATCTGTGTATTAATTTTGATTAACTTAATCTTCCAGTTAACATTTTACAAATATTCTCATTCTGTTCTCCATTGTAGCCCCCTATTTCAAAATAATGGCAGTTTTTTATTATAACTTCTTCATTTCTTCTTTTCCCCAAAATATGTTTGAAAATATCTTTTGACTTTTTAAGAGTTCCTTTTTTTAAATTTTGGTTTTTGGGCCACATCCAGTGATGCTCAGGGGGTTACTCCTGGCTATGTGCTCACAAATTGTTCCTGGCTTGGCGGACCATATGGGATGTGCAGGGGGTGGGGGGTCGGGGGGATCAAACCACAGTCCATCCTAGGTCAGCACGTGCAAGGCAAATGCTCTACCACTTGCGCCATTGCTCCGGCCCCTTAAGAGTTCCTTTTTAAAAAAATAATTAAAACTCCTGACCCAGAGAGATAGCAGGAAGGAAGGGTGTTTGCCTTGCATGCAGAAAGACAGTGGTTCGAATCCTGGCATCCATATGGTCTCCTGAGCCTACCAGGAGCAATTTCTGAGCCTAGAGCCAGGAGTAACCCCTAGCGCTGCTGGGTGTGACCCAAAAACCAAAAAAAAAAAATTAATAATAATCAAAACTCATTATTTGTATCTGGTTGTACATACAGTACATAAGGTGCTTGCCTTGCAAGTGAGTGATCCAGGTTTGATCCCTAGCACCCTGTGTCTTCCCCTGAATCCTACCCCCTACCAGGAACAATCCCTGAGTGCTGAACCAAAAATGACCCTCACATAAACAAACAAAAAAACCAAATTCAACTCATTAGTTGAGGCACTAGGGAGATAGCTCATGACTTGCATTCTTTTTTTGTTTTTGATTTTGGGCCACACCAGGTGATGCTCAGGGGTTACTTCTGGCTATGACTCAGA
>PVKC010049136.1:0-10762 GCA_004027635.1 Crocidura indochinensis | reverse complement strand
TCAATCCTAATTGTATACATAGTCCTCTGAATTCCAACAGGATTATTCTCTGAGCATAGGAGATGTAAACTCTGAGCATAGCCACACAAACCCCAAATAAAGTAAATAAGCAAATAATCAACAATGTGAATTAGATTGCCTTTAAGATTTAGTCTTTCCTTCATGATATCAAATAATTATATCAGATGCAAGTTTTATACGAAATAAGAGGGTCCATCCACTTCCAAAACAAATTTTAACTCACTAGAGGGCTGCTAGAGCTATAGTACTGGGCTGAGATATTCAGAATCTTACATCGCTCACTTATCCAGTCAAGAGTGATCCCTGAGTTCTGCTTGATATTTCTTACATCCCCACCAAAACAAACTTATTAGATATAAGTAAAAACAAGTCGCAGAGTCGGAAGTTGGCAATAGTGATAATGTCTTGAACCATTCTTGTGAAGGGCTCTATTGCTTAAATAAGGACCTAAGAAACAAAGTCTATAATATATTTACAAATAGAAACGCTATAAAAATAATGTTCATAGTGTTCACAGATGAATAAGCTTAAAAGTCTAAAGAACAGTACAGAGTTTGGTACAGAGGTTAAAGCACTTTTTTCTCCTTTGTTATGTTTTTGAGGATATACCTGGCTATGCTCAAGGATTTCCATGTATAAATCCAACACCCTGATCACTGTACTTGTTTCTATTAAGACACTGCACAGCATCATTAGTAATCTCATGATTCCTGAGTACAGAGCCAAGCACATGACCTGAGCAAAATGAGCAAGCAAGCAAAGGCTATATATATCAAATAATTCAAACTTTGGTTAATAACTTTTAGTCTTTCACTTCCATGAATAAGAGATATCTGCACTAAATAAAATTTTTAAGCATACATTAAAAATGCAACCATAATAATTTAGACCTTCAATTTCTCAAGGTTTATCCTTAGCTATAGCTGCAGGGGTCCTCAAACTTTTTAAACAGAAGGCCAGTTCACTGTCCCTCAGATAGTTGGAGGCCGGACTATAGTAAAAACAAAAACTACGAACAAATTCCTATGCACACTGCATATATCTTATTTTGAAGTGAAGAAACAAAATGGGAACAAATACAGCATGTGGCCCGCGGGCCGTAATTTGAGGACCACTGCGAATAAGAGTGATTTCTGGCAGTGTTCAGTTTACTATTGCAATGATGGCTATTTTCTGGATAATATATGCAATGATGCCATCTATTTGCAAGGAAATATACATGTACTTACAAGAATTTCACACTTTTTGTTTACTTTTCAATTCAATCATTTACAGACGTGGTATTATTTTAACAGTGATTTTTAGAAGCTTTGCTTCTTTTTATTTTTGAGCACAAATTGTGCCTAATCAGTTCAAATTCGAACATTTTAAAATAGGAAAACCAGTGAGAGGTGTTTTTGTTTTTTTTGTTTTTTTTTTTTTTTGGTTTTTGGGTCACACCCGGCAGTGCTCAGGGGTTACTCCTGGCTCCATGCTCAGAAATTGCTCCTGGCAGGCTCGAGGGACCATATGGGGCACCGGGATTCGAACCGATGACCTTTTGCATGAAAGGCAAACGCCTTACCTCCATGCTATCTCCCGGGCCCCCAGTGAGAGGTTTTAATCATCAGATATGTTTTAAATCTTTGATTTGTTCCATTATAAGTACCACCAATGTTAAAATAATTGATCGTCATCATTAATTTTACTTTATAACTGTACTGAAAGCAGTTTACATGTTATGACTTAATTACCAATTCATAATAATTTTTAATCAGAAATAGCATTTATATAATATCAATACATAGCAAATGCTTATTTGCCACAATGTTTAAGTGAGCCTAAAGAATTTCTGTAGTTCATGAATGTAGCCATCAGAGTTCCAATTTACTTAGGCTACTAATGTCTATACAAACTCTATAGAATATTTTGTATTTTGTGAATGAAGATATCAGAGTTCCAATTGATGTGTAAACAACCTCTATAGAACTTAAACTGTAAGAGAGGTTCAAATTATTCTTTTCAACCTCCAAGGTCTTTTAGTAGACTCCATGCCAAGGTCACAAAATACAATGGAAGAGATGCAGTTAAATCCACGAAATGAAATCCTTCCTGGATGGCAATTTAAGTACATCCTCTAGGAGTGACAGCAGTGACAGCAGCAACTATCATTTGCTAATTGAAAAACAACATTTGATTATTAGAGTTATGCTGATCTTATCTATAGTAAGTTCTGTGGACTCTTAAGTACCTGACTCAATGACAACAACAACAAATGTTTCCATATAGTAAGACAATTTGGTAGCTTCACAACCTACTTTACTTGTGAATAATATCTGGAGGATATTGGACTGTCATTGCATTTATAAATTATACTGCTAGTGGCAAAATATAAAAGTACAAGTTAGAAAACCAATTTTTAATTGTTACTTGAAATAGAGCTTTCCCTTTAGAGCAAAATATCCTGAAACTGATTTTGAAACATTTACCTAAAACACCACCAAATAAATAGAATTTTCAACCTCTGGGGCATATTCAGTTGGCTTACATTTTTAGGTATTTTTCTCTCATTTAGAACGGAACACAACTTGCACTATTCTGTAATTGTAATATTTACTCTGGGACTTTGAGTTGCAAATAGTCCCTTTAGCTTCTAGCATTGTGTTGATAGATAACCTTTGGTTTTTCAGGATTTCATAAGCTTCAATATTCCTGCACTTGACAGTCTGTAAAGTCTCTGCCTCCATCCAACACACACACACACACACACACACACACACACACACACACACACACACAAAATAGTTAATTAGCTGATTATCCTCACACCTTAGCTAACACCCTTATCTTAGAGTACCTTCTGCTTACACTGGCGTGATGTAAGGGACAATACTTTGCTCTTGGCTTCTTCCTGCCAAGTCCTGATTCCTCTATCTACTATGGAAGAAGTGGGGGAAGGAAAGTCCAGGGGAGAAAATATATAAAATCTCGTTACTTTATAGCTTTTAGAAGTAAATACCACTTTATGGTGCTTACTTTATAAACAACATCAGATTTTAAGTACATAGAAAGTCAAGTACATAATAAAAAGCCTTATTTGAGTACATTTTTCCTCTTTGGGATGAGAATGACAGTGGTTAGCAAGTCTTTTTTAGAGCAATTTATGTAAAACGATGTAAAATAATATTGACTTGAATCTTCTCTTCTAATGTATTCTCTTCAAACCTTATTCTAATTTACACAAATATATTTATGTTATATATGTACGTATATACAAATATATATATAAAATCATACATACAAATACATGTATAGAAATAATTGAGAAGTAATTATCTCAGTTTTCTGTTTATGCAACTTCTGACCCCATATTCTATTTCTTAGAAATACCTAAGGCTAATTACTATGCTATTAATAACATGATATTTACTGCACGACTACTAATCTAAAAATACGGGTAACAACTAGAGCATATTAAAAATGACGAGTCACTGTGTACTGAATAAAATAAAAATGCTTTATAAAATAATGTGTTTATATATTGTTCAATTTAGCATTCATTTCTAAAAGAAGGAAATCCTTTCAAGTACCGTATTTACAGTAGCTAAAGTTCCATACAGCTTTATCTAGTTTGTCAAAGAAAGATAATTAGTAAGTATTGACTACTTCATCTTCAAAAATTCTGCTTTTGATAAATTATCTTTAATAATTATTTCTCACACTATATAGTTCATTTGAGTGTAAGGTCAAAATAATCTTTCATTAATGTGAACCAAATGCTCAGATTAAGGATGATAATTATTCCACTGTTTTGTAGAAAAACAAAAGCTCATTGAAGATGGCATTTACATGCTGAAGTCATTTTTTTTTTGTACTTGGTTTCTTTGTTTTACATTGCATGGTAATTAATTCATGAGATTAGAGAAACATTTTGATAATATGCATTATACTATCAAGAAGAGTAGTTCTAAAAATATTTCTTATTTTGAGGATGTATCAAGTTTTTTCCTAATTCTCTGTTAAAATAAGATGTTTTATCCTATCAAAATATAGACAATAATTTCTATATAATTTTAATTATTTTTATTTTCTTTATTGAGTGGTAGGGTACATAACTAGCAATACAGATGATAGAAGCTAGCTTGGCTGCAAACAAGACAAAATGCCTTATTTCCTTGTACTATTTCTCTGGTCTCCTCATGGTATCCATTTTTATAACTGATTACTAACATATGTCTTGCCATAGAAAGTATATTAAATATGTATAGATAAAAGTGATTTTCAAAATATCTTTGACATAAAATTAGCTTTTGTGATAATAATTTAGTATTTTTACTAATGCAATGAGTATTTAATATATTTGTATATTAAACTCAATCCACATTTTACAATTATATGTATAGTCTTGCTTATTTTTTATTTTTATTGAAAGAGAGATGTTTACTAAAATTTAAGCATATTGAAATAGTCATAAAATCAGCTTTATCATATATTTCAAAGAAAAACATTATTCAGAAATTTTAACTTGAAGCATGAACTATTTTCTGAACTAGATTGGAATTATACAACAATGTCTTCAGGCATATATACAAAAATAGTATTAAACTATTCCTTAAAAAATATTTACTAAATGATAACCATATGCCAATGACCATGATTTGTAAATATAGTAAATATCCCATACTGAAAATAAATAAATATATTTCCAGAGAAAAGTCCCTAAAATAAGTGAAGAGAAATTATAGACTGTATTGGACATCTGTAGAAAATAGTTGAAAATATGGTGAAAAATAGCAAACAAATGTAAAAAGGAAAATGGAAGGAATAAAAATAAATGATTTTTAAAAGTGGTCTACCGATTTTAGATATTGCCAGTATGTAAATAAAAATAATGTTTGTTTGTTGTTGTTGTTGTAGTTTTTTGATAAATTTGTAGTCTGTAGAATGGTGTCAAAAGGAAATGTGCTGCAAGCATGGCAAAATGTTCAAGTTGCTGTGGTTTAATTAATAGAGAAATGGACAAAGTGACAAAAATAAATATTTTTGTAAATTCTGAAGCTGTTGTAAGAAGGAAATAGCAATGGCAGTGGCCAGAGAGACAGAGATGAGGGCATAATGCAATAATTTGGGGACTATGTTTAGATATACAAATGAAAAAGTTATTTGAACTTGCATGAGTGAAAATAGAATCAAGAGAAAAAATGTTAAAGATTGAGGCTTAACATCACTTATTGGCAAAGGACATTAAAAAGTAATCTCACTGTAAAGTAAAATTATGACAAGCTATAACATTTTTATTTTAATACACATATTCATTAAATAGATGAATATGTTACCTACACTATTGTAGTAACTATAGAACATGGCCAAATGGTTAGGATGAGAATATAAATCAAGTTTAGGAAGATTTTACAGATACTCAAGCAACATATTTAAATAGATTCTTTTTTTAAACAATAGGAAGTGAAAACTGCAGAAGCAGTTGTGAAAAGGTTCCAAGTGAACTGAGATGTCATAAATTTGTATGGCATAAATCTACCTGAAATTTGAGACATTTCCAAGAAAGCTTAATAGGCAGATGTGCTTGTATTGAACATGTGTGCATATGTTTTAGACAGCATCATTAAAAAAATAGAAAACCTAAATTGTTAAAATTGAATACAATAATGAGTTAAGTGACTTTGAAGGAATCTCAGAAAAAGCAGGATGAGAGACTAAGAATGGTTTTAAAGAGAAAAAATGTAAATATAAAATTATTTAAAAAGTGTTCAAGCATATGGGACAGGAATGGAGGTGCAGCAGTAAGGCATTTGCCTTGCACGTGGCACCTGAGCATCACCAAAAACCGAACAAACCAAAAAAGTGTTCAAGCATTTATATAAATTTAATAAACATTCATTTTCATGTGAATGAAATGAAGAACTCATTGGTTACTTAGAAAGAAGTATTGAGTCTAAATTGACTTTTTCTAGTTCAGAAAACCCAAAATATGGCCTGATAAAAATTGCAGCAAGTAAGGTACTTACCTGTACACAGCCAACACTGTTAGATCCTTGTATGCTGCAGGCTAGCTTTGGTCTGTCAGATCTCATGGACTGGCTCTTGAGGTCCAGATATATTAGAGGGCTTCTTTTGTGACCCTTTGATGAGAGTGAATATGAAATAAATGAGACCACGCAAATGAATTGTATGGGGCAACACTTTCTTGCAAGCATGCGACAAATTTAATCTCTAAACTATGAGTTTTATAAGGGTTAAAAGCCAGCCATAGGTAGTGAGAAGAATGTTTACAATTACAAAGCAGAGTTTACAGTAAGCAATACATTAAGCTATAGGTGTGAGCACTAAGAATTCTGAGTTACAAAGAAGAAGGTCACAACTGAAGGCAGCTCTTTGCAAACCAACTTCAGATGCAAAATAAGAGAATACTAAGTAGCAGAAAAAAATCTAGGAATATTATCCTCACTGGGATGGGCTCTATTATTTTAGAGGTCAAGTAAAAGTAAGAGCTAAATCCACTACTATGGTGTAGTTCCCATTTTTGGGGAAAAGTTAATAGCCCAGGATCTGCATTCTGACATTCCTTGCATACCAGAAACCAAGGCTGCAAGGACATTTTGAAAAAAGAAAAATTTTGTCTTTGACTTTGCTGCTAAATATTATCCAGGAAAGGTGCTAATTAAGGCTATATTTTGCCTGTAAATATCAGCAGAAGGGAGAATTAATTTTAAGGCCAAATAATATGGAGGGAATACAATGTGGGTACGTACCATAACATGAATCACAGAAATATCTCCACGCAGGGGCAAAGCAACCTCAACTGGCCTTTTGAGGAATCCCATGGATTTTTTTCAGTTCCCCACACCAGGAAAATTCAGAGATTACATCAGAATACATCTGGCTGGCCAACTGAATCCCCCTTAAATGGAGATGCCTATGCATTGCCTGACACTTGTAATCCATATGGTCTTCTAGCAACACAATACAAGAGCCAGGAATAGCCTGTAAGCAAGCACAATGGGATGTGGTATAAAAAAATTAAACTATCTGGCACACTAAGAAAAGAGTTTGCATTAGAATATAGATCATAAAAATAAGTTGAAGCAACCACACACAATTAAATGTTTAAAGCACAGAAACTTAAAATGATTCCCCAATATTTTCTTATTGTTTTGCAGTGTAAAAAGTACTCTAAATAAAAGTAGGTAACCAAAAATGGTTATATAATCTATCTGACAGACACAACAGCCAAGAAAACTGCTTTCAGTTAAAAATAATTGAATAAAAATGCTTTAAAGTGAAAGAAGAGAGAAAGACATTTCATAGTGGAAATTATATGGAATTTTGAAATCTAGGACAGACCTCTGTTATTCCACTAATATGGCAATTTACTAGTTCTTTGGTATCTTGAGTCTTGACATAATGTTAGTAAATATATTTTCACTAAAATACGTTAATGGAACTATTTCTTCCTGTTTTATACAATGCATTTATATATTCTCTTTAGATTATTTCCTTTAGTATAAAATTAATTAATAGAGTATATAGCATCATATGTGTATAAATAAATATTACTATTGTTTTATTAAACCTTAGCTTTCTAAAATCATATCATGAATCATATTATAATATTTCTACTGCTTTTACTGCTGCTTCTACTCTCAGTAGTAATAATTGATTAATAACTAATAATAACGAATAATAATTATCTAGCTATTGCCACATAATTAAAATTAATTTTAATATTTTAAGATTAGATAAAGCATATCATTTCAACTTTATTTAAATATTTGTGTGTTGAATTGTTATCTACTCTTTGAAAGTTTAACATATACAATGTAGGATTTTGTTTAATAATATAATAATGCAAGTAATAAATTTGAATTGTACATTATATCGCAAATGCACACCTATATCTTTATTTTGAATAATATTATAATTGTTCAATTTGTGAGTTCTAAATGAATAGATATTATTATGCTATCTTAATATAAACTTCATGCTACTATACACTGATCTATGATTTGAAAATTAGAGAGTTTAAAAATTACATCTGAAAATTTGTTAAATTTGTCATTTTATTGTTATAAGTAGGTCTAGTATGAGATATGTTTCTTATTTTAAAAGAAATTTAAAATTATTCATAATGAATACATATGAAAAATCTTAGCACTTCATAAAGGTAAAATACATTCAAATAACTATAATCTATTGTAAGCCATTTTTGGATATTTTTTGTTTTGTTTTGTTTTGGTTTTGGGTCTCAGCCGGCAGTGCTCAGGGTTTACTCCTGACTATATGCTCAGAAATCACCCCTGGCAGGCACAGGGGACCATATGGGATGCCGGGATTCGAACCACCGTCTTTCTGCATGAAAGCAAATGCCTTATTTCCATGCTATCTCTCCGGTCCCTTTTTTTGGCAAGTTTTGACTATAATATTGTTACATATGACTCGTACCTATTGCCATTTGTAATGAAGAAATGCAAAAGAAAATTTAGGTGTTCTAGGGCCAGAGTGATATATCACAGCGAGTGTTTGATATCACAAGGTGTTTGCCTTGCATGTTGTCCCTGAAAACCAATATTGTACCCTGATACTAACAGAAGTCATTTCTGAGCACAGAGCCACATGTAATATTTGAGTATTGCCAGTTGTGGCCCAAAAAGAAAAAAAGAAAAAAAGAAAAAAAAAATGTAGTTTTTTTTTTTTTTTTTTTTTTTTTACCATTGTCATTCAGTTGTGGAAGCAATTACCTCTTTGTCTTAGAACCAGAAGATCCTTTGACTACACAATGATCAGAAATTATTACCCTTACTTTCTATAGTACAGATAGATATAGGGGCAGGCGAGGTGGTGCTAGAGGTAAGATGTCTGCCTTGCAAGCTCTAGCCAAGAAAGATCACAACCGAGGTTCGATCCCCGGCATCCCAATAGACCCCCCAAACCTGGGACAATTTCTGACTACTTAGCCAGGAGTAACCCCTGAGCATCAAACGGGTGTGGCCCAAAAAACAAAAACAAAAAAAAAAAACAAACAAAAAAAACCAGATAGAGATAAGCCCTATAAAACTCAAAATTTTAATAAACTTCTGCCTCCAGAGCACACATTTTTACACTTATTTTAATGACTCATACGCTATGCGGAATATGTGAATAGATTACCACACTATTGTCATTTTCTTCTCAATTGTTCTAAATGCCTTCTTAACAGGTTCTAAGAGTTAAAAAAAAAGAGAGAGCGAATGAATTAGCACTTAATTTGACTAAAGAACACTAGTTTTTTTTGTCTCTTTAATACATAATGTTCCTTTTTCTCACACAGAGACTGTTTTTAAGCCTAACATCAATTTGCAAAAATAACAAGCAGGATTAACAAGAATACACAACACACTTTCATCATAAAAGTTGAGTGGCTCTCAGGGCAGAGAATAAAGCACAGGTTATTCAACGATATGACTCACTTGTCTCTTGAATATCCATCTGTACCCATAAAATTTTAGACCTCACTTCCATGCAGGAGCTAGAGAGAGACCCTCTTATTTTTCTGAATATATATGTTAATCATTTTCTACTATTAGTTCCTTTGTGTTATTGATATCAATGTATGTGAGTACATTTTTCTTTCCACTTTTTCTCATACTGAGCTGTACATATATACACATAGATTTATAGATTTATGTAAATAAATTTAGATTTATTGACTAAACTAAACTAAACTAAAAATTAAATTGACATTTGACAAAATTTTAAGATATCTCAAAGTTATTGTTGTTTTTTTTGACCTATATGCAATATTGTGAGTGGTTTTCCTCAGATAGTTAACTCATTAGCAAGAACATCATATCATCATTTGTTTATCTTTTTAAAAATAAATTTTATTGGAGCCAGAGAAATAGCACTAGTGGTAGGACATTTGCCTTGCATGTAGCCTACCTGAGTTCAAACCTAACATCCCATAATGTCCGCCGAGCCTGCAAGAAGTGATTCCTGAATGAAGAGCCAGAAGAGTAACTTGAGCACTGCACTGTCTTGAAGCCAAAATTAGTGACTCACCAGGATATGGTCACTGTTTCTCTTTCTTTTTTTAAATTTATTTTTATTTTTTTATTTTTATTGTGATCAAAGTGTATTACAAATCTTTCACTGCATCATTTATGGTACATAGTGACAATGAATGAGGGGCATTCCCACCACCAGTGCTGTCCTCCCTCCGCCCCTGTTCCCAGTATGCATCCCATATCTCCCTCCTTTACCCCCCAGAATGCTAGTGCAACTGGTCTCCACTTTATAGCTTGTTGTAGATTGAGCACCTATGAGATAAAAAAGATAAGAAAAAAGGGAGAAAAAAATTGGTGATAACTACCAAAAAAAGAAAGAAGAGAGAGAGAAAAAAAGAAAAGAAAAATGAAAGAAAAAAGAAAAAATGGACCCGGCAAATAAAAATAAAAACAAATCTCCTTCTGACCCCAGGCCCGAGTGGAGAGCGGACCTGGTGAGTACTTGCTCCCAGCCCAGGCGCCTTTGGCCCGCAAGCCCTCCCAGCGCCTCATCCCTGTGACCCCAGACCTGAGTGGATAGTGGACCTGATGAGTCCCTGCTCCCAGTCTGGGCGTCTTTGGCCTGCCTGCCGCTTCCCATCCCAGCACCTCATCCCTGTGACCGCAGGAGAGGGGGTGAGGTAAGAGAGAGCACACCAGAGAGCACCGTAGATGAGTGACGAGGTGAGGGAAAACACACCGGAGAGGCGGATGGGAAAGTG
>PVKC010049135.1:0-10766 GCA_004027635.1 Crocidura indochinensis | reverse complement strand
GAAAAAGGGAGAAAGTGATATAGGAGATTACTATACATTTGGGGAGAAACAGTATAAGAGGTAGTGTTATATAGGTCTATACTTATGGTGATAATACTATCATGCTTCCCCATTGTTTTTTGAGATTTCGTCACGGTGCGTGGACTCCACGCAGGAAGGTCTTGGGTAGAGTTCTTACAATGAAAGTCCTTTTGGAGCTAATCCGGTATTAAGCCACAGTCCACAAGCGGGAGCAGTGATTAGGAGGGCCACACAGCATGAGTCAGTCGGGGTGTTGGTTGCATTTTCTTGCCAGGAACGAGGTGTGAGGTTGAGTAGGTGTCTCTTCACTTGGGAACTGGGTACTGGTTCATTGGTGTAGGAGGTTGGTCTTGATGCCTAATGGGTTAAGAACTGAGGGTGAAAAGTTATAACATGGTGGGGATATTGGGGATTGTATTAAGGGGTGAAGGGATAGTCAGGTGTCTGAGGGGGGGCGAGGGGGTAGTACATGGGAGTGGTTATATAGGACGTGGATTGAGTTGATGGTAATGAGGAGAAGAAGATGGGAGAAGAGGGAGACAAGAAGAGAGAAAAGGGAAAACAAAACAGAACAAAACAAACCAACAATTAAGCAACAACTGCAACAAGAATATGAAATAATAAGAAGAGAGGGTAAAAGAGCAGGGGCATATTGGTTTGCTTGAACGTGTTTGATGCTTATGCCCTATAGAAAAAAATCTGTAGGTAATAGTTGTTGCTTCGGTGGCCTGGCTGGTCATGCACTTCAGGACCTAAAGGAAGGGATAATCTAGAGATAAAGGGTATGTTAAAGAGTTATATCCAGATATGTTCATGATGCAAGCTGAGTATGGTGCCTCGTGTAACTCAGCTCCAAGGTACCACCCTAGAATGTTCACCCTTTGTATCCAGGAACCCCTATGGGCAGAAAAACTGAGAGGTTATTTTAGATGTGGTAAAGTTAATGCATTCAACCATAATGTTTTGAAATGTTTCCATTGGAGTCAATAATTTTCCATCATAGTCTTTACCTGTGTTTCTGTATAAGATCCCAGTAAATTATTGTGGGCCTTTGTAGAAAAATGATATCTGGCCTCTATTTTTAACATTTTTGGAAATCATTAAACTGTTTTCCTTAGAGGCTAGAACAATTTACATTTCTACTGACACCATATGAGAACTACATTTTCTCCACATTCTCAGCACTGTTATTTTGGCTATTTTTTGTGTTCATTTTCTTGATAGTGAGTCTTTTTTTTTTTAAATGTTCTTTTATTTTTTGTCTTTTGGGTCACACCTGACAGCACTTGTGTTACTGCTGGCTCTGTGTTCAGAAATTGCTCCTGGCAGGATGGGGGACCATACGGGATGCTGGGAATTGAACAAGGGTCTGTCCTGGGTTGACCATGTGTCAGACAAATGCCCTACTGCTATGCTATCTCTCAGGCTCCATCTTTAATATTTTTGATGGCCACCTGCATTTCTTCTCTAGGAAAGTGTTCATTTCTTCACCTCCATCCCATTCTCCACTTTTTTTTTTTTTTGTGTGGTTGGAGGGACTGAACCCAGGGCCTCCCCCATTTTTCCCTTTTTTTTTTTTTTTTTTTTTTTTGGTTTTTGGGTCACACCCGGCAGTGCTCAGGGATTACTCCTGGCTCCATGCTCAGAAATTGCTCCTGGCACGCACGGGGGACCATATGCCATATGGGGCACCGAGATTCAAACCGATGACCTTCTGCATGAAAGGCAAACGCGTTACCTCCATGCTATCTCCCGGGCCCCTTCCCTTTCTTTTAATAGTTGTCAAATCTGGTGATTCTTGGGTCCATGCTGCAGTGCTGGGGCTTGGCTCTGCCATCAAAGATCAAACTTGGAGCCTTGCAAATGCCAGACATAAGCTCCAACGCTCTGAGCTGTCTTTCAGGTCCTTATTGCACTTTTCATGAGGTGTTTTGTTTTCTTACTGAGGTTTTTGTTTTTGTTTTTGTTTTGGGGTCACACCCAGTAGTAGTCAGGATTTATTCCTGGCTCTGTGCTCAGGGGTCATTTCTGGCACTGCTTGAGGGACCATATGAGATGCCAGGGATTGAACTTGGGTTAGTCGCATGCAAGGCAAAGTCTCTTCTACTCACTGTGCAATTGTTCTGGCCCCATCATACTGAGTCTTTAAAGAAACTACCCTTTATGAAATGCACCATAGCCACCCTGTTTAAAAGTGCATGATGCATATATTTTTACTTTTATTTTTATCTTTTTTGGGTGTGTGACCTGTTTCTGTTTTCTTCTTTTCCACCTCCAAATGCACAGGCAATAGAACGTAGTACCATTTCCCCCTGCAAAGACATACTAAAAAAGGGGGAAATCTTACATATAAAAATGAGCTCTTATCTACTAGGGATAAGAACTCATACTTGTTTATAATACAGGGACATCTCCCACTTCGTAAATATGTCACGTGGACCCAACTTCGATCCCAGGTGATTAGACATCATATGTCCAGCCTTGAACCCTGAATCCCAGACATAGAAACGACACAGTTCTTCACGACAGGTACAGGAAACAAATCCCATCCGGGACATCCTTAATATTGCTTGGATACCAACAAGTGCCAGCTCTATATGATATCCTGACAAGGAGGAAAATGGGAACAATTTGACCAAAGAGCAGGTTATCCTAGCCTTCCAGCTGACGATAAGACAAAATCGAAAGACTTGTCACATTTTGGTCTGTCCAAAAGCGAAGACCGCATTTTACAGATGACTGGCTGATAGAACCATGACCAGACTGTATGTATCCTGTGACCAATAAAAAGCCCTAGTCTAGGGTTTGAGCTACAACCTGCACAACAACCACGGCCTCCAGTTCCAAAGGTCAGTCTGAGACAATTGCAACGGATTGAGTCTTCTGGAAACATAACGAAAGACGCTAGCCTAGGCTCCACCCTAGGATCAGCGCAGAGACCAAAACCACCAACCACAGAAGACAGATTAAAATGACACTGAGGGAACAGAACTTCTAGAACCACAAAGAAAGGCTTCATCATAAGTTCCACCCCTTGACCTGTGCAGATACCGAGATCTCTAGATACAGAGATCTGATTTTATCACCCAGGATGGAGCAGAAGTCTTCCAAACATCACGAAAACACCGAGGGGAGAGTAAATGAACCTGAACGGAGTCTATAGTTAATCCCATGACAATATACTCCAAGGGTGGAGAAACCCTGTATCTCTTAGGCCAAGGGAGTTCCTTTTTGAATGACTGCAATATTTACTGTGCCTGTGCAGGAGGGAAAAAAAGGCAAAAAAAGCACAAAACAATTTTTTTAAATTTATCTATCTACTTTTTGTCGATTTCTTTCTTTTGGTGTGGTTATTGTAGTTATTGTCTCCATTTATATTTATTTATTTTTCTTCTTTTCTTTTCTTTCTTTATGTGCTCTGCCATGTTTTTTATCTCAAGATCATGGCTTTTATGTGGTGTTTATCTTTTTTTTTTTTTTCGTTTTTGGGCCACACCCGGTGATACTTAGGGGTTACTCCTGGCTATTAGCTCAGATCGCTCCTGGCAGGCACGGGGGACCATATGGTGAACCGGGGGTTCGAACCGCGGTCCATCCTAGGTTAGCGCAGGCACCTTATCTGCAGCGCCACCGCCCGGCCCCCCTGTGGTGTTTATCTTTATTGTTGGAGTGCTCACTGTATATTTTATTTTATTTTATTTATTTTATTTTTATTTTTTAATATATTTTATTTAAACACCTTGATTACATACATGATTGTGTTTGGGTTTCAGTCATGTAAAGAACATCACCCATCATCAGTGCAACGTTCCCATCACCATTGTCCCAAATCTCCCTCCTCCCCACCCAACCCACGCCTGTACTCTAGACAGGCTCTCCATTTCCCTCATAGGTTCTCATTTTTAGGACAGTTCAAAATGTAGTTATTTCTCTAAACTCATCACTCTTTGTGGTGAACTTCCTGAGGTGAGCTGGAACTTCCAGCTCTTTTTTCTTTTTTTTTTTTAAATTATTATTATTGCAGGAATGTCTTTCGTTTTTCTTAAAACACATAGATGAGTGAGACCATTCTGCGTTTTTTTCTTTCTCTCTCGACTTATTTCACTCAGCATGATAGATTCCATGTACATCCATGTGTAGGAAAATTTCATGACTTCACGTACCACAGTTTCTTTAGCCATTCGTCTGTTGAAGGGCATCATGGTTGTTTCCAGAGTCTTGCTATGGTAAATAGTGCTGCAATGAATATGGGTGTAAGGAAGGGGTTTTTGTATTGTATTTTTGTGTTCCTAGGGTATATTCCTAGGAGTGGTATAGCTGGATCGTATGGGAGCTTGATTTCCAGTTTCTGGAGGAATATCCATATTGCTTTCCATAAAGGTTGAACTACATGGCATTCCCACCAGCAGTGGATAAGAGTTTCTTTCTCTCCACATCCCCGCCAACACTGTTATTCTCATTCTTTGTGATGTGTGCCATTCTCTGTGGTGTGAGGTGGTACCTCATAGTTGTTTTATTTTATTTTTATTTTTTTTTTTTTGTTTTGTTTTTTGGGTCACACCCGGCAGTGCTCAGGGGTTACTCCTGGCTACATGCTCAGAAATTGCTCCTGGCAGGCACGGGGGCCATATGGGGCACTGGGATTCGAACTGATGACGTTTTGCATGAAAGGCAAAAGCCTTACCTCCATGCTATCTCCCGGGCCCCATCTCATAGTTGTTTTGATTTGCATCTCCCTGATGATTAGTGATGTGGAGCATTTTTCAGTGTGTCTTTTGACCATTTGTATTTCTTCTTTTACAAAGTTTCTGTCCATTTCTTCTCCCCATTTTTTTGATGGGATTAGATGTTTTTTTCTTGTAAAGTTCTGTCAGTGCCTTGTATATTTTGGAGATTAGCGCCTTATCTGATGGGTATTGGGTGAATAGTTTCTCCCACTCAGTGGGTGGCTCTTGTATCCTGGGCGCTATTTCCTTTGAGGTGCAGAAACTTCTCAGCTTAATATATACCCATCTGTTAATATCTGCTTTCACCTGCTTGGAGAGTGCATTTTCCTCCTTGAATATGCCTGTAGTCTCAATGTCCTGGAGTGTTTTGCCTATGTGTTCTATGTATTTTATAGTTTCAGGTCTGATATCAAGGTCTTTCATCCATTTGGATTTTATCTTCGTACATGATGTTAGCTCACTGTATATTTTACTTGACACTTCTTTTTGTACTGTTGGGGTGTTTAACCTTCTTTTTCCCTTTTGTGTCTCAAACCGATGATGAGAGTTTTAGAAGAACTCCGCCCATTTTTGGTTTATTTGATATTTACCCCAGTTTGTTACCTTTCTCTTCTTCAAACAAAACCACATGACTTGAGTCCTGCCTCCAAGTTAGAGGGGGAAATAGGGGAGGTACCAAGACCAAACAGGTGTAAGTCCACTAAGTAGTAAGTTAGGCACAGAGGGGATCACTTATTCTAGCAGCCCTGGGGGTGAGTGAGGAGGATATGGGAGGTAGGACCAGAACGGAGGTATAGGGAGGACAATTCGGTGATGGGAATCCCCCTGATTTTATGTTAATATGTACCTAAAATATTATTATCAACAATATGTAAGCCACTATGATAAAAAATAAAAATTATATTAAAAAATAAAAATGTGTGTAGGAATGAGTTTTCTCCCATTCATTTGGTCTTGTTTTAATGATGATTTATTTGTCCTCTGCAGACACTCTCAGTTTGGTTAATGTAGTTACATTTGTATGTGTTTTCTTCGTTTCTCTGAGGACATATGTGAGGCCAATGACTTGGAATATTTTGCCTTTTTAAAAAATTTCATGATTTTAGGTCTGAAACCAAGTTTGAAGTTGACTTTACCTTTTGTGCAAAAGATCAGATCCGCTTATATGTGACATGTTGAGTTTCCATTTATTGCAGACATTTTCATTCTAGGTTTTCTTTGAATTTATTTATTGTAAATTGGCTATTTGTATATACATAAATATGTATAAAGATTTTTTTCCATCTCTTATATGTGACATGTTGAGTTTCCATTTATTGGGGCCCGGGATATAGCATGGAGGTAAGGCGTTTGCCTTTCATGCAAAAGATAATCAGTTCGAATCCAGGTGCCCCATATGGTCCCCTGTGCCTGCCAGGAGCAATTTCTGAGCATGGAGCCAGGAGTTTCCATTTATTGCAGACATTTTCATTCTAGGTTTTCTTTGGACTTCTTTATTGTAAATTGGCTATTTGTATATACATAAATATGTATAAAGATTTTTTTTTTGGGGGTCACACCCGGCAGCACTCAGGGGTTACTTCTGGCTCTATGCTCATAAATCGCTCCTGGCAGGCTTGGAGGACCATATAGGATGCCGGTATTCAAACCACCAATCTTCTGCATTCAAGTAAATGTTTTACCTCCATGCTATCTCTCTGGCCCCACGTATAAAGATTTAATTCTGGACTCTAAATTCTGTTCCCTTGCTATGTGTTGTCTATTTTTATTCCAATATCATACTATTTTGATCCCCATAGATTTGTGGTATAACTGAAACCTGAGGATGTGAGGACATTATTATTGTGTCAGGATTACATTGACTATGATTTTTTATGAATTTCAGTAATGTTTAATATATTTCATTGAAGAATGACATTAGGATTTTGAGTATGATTGCACCGAATATCTATTGTATTGTAATTTTATTAATCATATCAATTTATCATTAACAATTTTATTAGTATTCTTTGTTTTCACAAGCACAGAATGCATTTTCTCTTTATTCCTTTCTTTTTTAAATGGAGATGGGACACAGCTAGTGATGCTATGCTGAGGGCTAACGTTAACATTTGGCTCTATGCTCAAGGATCAGTCCTGTTGGGGTTTGAAGGACCAATTGCTGGACAGTATTGAATGTGTGTTAGTTGTGTGCAAGACAGGCACTCTAATCACTATACTATTTCTCCATTTTTTTTCTAATAGAATATAAGTTATCAATATGTAAGTTTTTTTTTACTTCCTTTCTGCATTTGGTTTTTAGAATTCTTTTGATGTTATTGCCAGTTGTATTTTTAAATTTTTTAAAAACCTTTAAAAACTTCCTGCATCACTATCAGGTACATAGTTACAAAATTGTCCATGACTGACTCTCAGTTAGTTGTACATTGTTCAAGCATCCTTCCCTACTTCCCTACATTGTCTACTACCCCCTCCCCCAATGTCTCTAGTTTCCCTTCTGCCCCTGAGACTGCCTTCTAGGGCACTTTTCTTTTTTCATTTTATCTTTTAGGCACTGTGGTTTGCAGCTTTACTGAAAAGAGATCATACTTATCACTTTCCTTTCATCACCCAGTTTTGTCCAGAGTGCTCATTTACCACTATCCTTGCCGTAGAGGTCCTTTTTTTTTTAACCTAATGGCTCTCCCCACATTTTGACAAACTTCCTACTAAGGAGCAGTCCTTCTGGTTTGGGTTTCTATTCTCTTTGGGTATTATTCTATCTTTCTCCCTCTTTTAGGGTGTTATTATTTTATGTAAACTTATGGATATCATTGGGTCTCATCTGGTAGTGCTCAGGGTTTACTCTTGGCTCTGTGTTCAGGGGTCACTGTATGGTCCTGGGGATTGAATGTAAGATGGCTTAATGTATGGTATTACCTTACTAAACTATCTCTCTGGATTCAAATTCATATTTCTTTTCATATATATATATATGTATTTTTGTTTGCTTGTTTGTTTTGGGTCACACCAGGGAGCATTCATGGGTTACTCCTGGCTCTACTCTCAGAAATCGCCCTTGGCAGGCACAGGGGACCCTATGGGATGCCGGGATTTGAACCACCGTCCTTCTGTATTCAAGGCAAACACCTTACCTCTATGCTATCTCTCCGGCCCCATAAATAAATCTTTATTTAAGCAGCATGATTACAAGCATGATTGTAGTTGGGTTTCAGTCATAAACAGAACATCCCTCTTCATCAGTGAAACATTCTCACCACAATGCCCCCCATCTTTCCTTCCTTCCCAACCCTTGCCTGTATTTGTTTTATCTTTGGTTTTGGGTTTATACCTGGCAGCGCTCAGGGGTCATTCCTGGCTCTGTGCTCAGAAATCAATCCTGGCAGGCTCGGGGGACTATATGGGATGCTGGAATTCAAACTGGGGTCCTTGCCACGTGCAAGGCAAACACGCTACTGGTATGCTATCATTGCTCTGGCCCCCCTTGCCTGTTCTTGAGACAGGCATTCTACTCTCACTCATTAAGATTGTCATGGTAATTGTTAGTGTAGTTATTTCCCTATCTGTACCACTACTCTTTGTGGTGAGCTTCATATTCTGAGCCTGTCCTTTGGCCCTCATCTCTATTGTCTCTGGGGACTATTACAATAATGTCCTTAATTTTTCTTAAAACCCATAGATAAGTGAGACTATTCTGTGTCTATCTCTCTCCCTCTGACTTATTTCACTCAGCATGATACTATGTACATCCATATTTAGGAAAATTTTATGACTTCCTCTTTCTTGATGGCTGCATAATATTTCATTGTGTATATGTACCACAGTTTCTTTACAATTCAGAACCCCTTCCTCACACCTATATTCATTGCAGTGCTATGACTAGACTCTGGAAACAACCAATATGCCCTTCAACAGATGAATGGCTAAAGAAACTGGGTATTATTCTCATAAATCATTTCTTATATCCTGCCTGTGAATGTTTAATTGTTTCATATGACTTTTAGAATTGTTTGAGACCTTGCTGGGTCATGTCTGGTCTGGGCTGCAGGGCTGGTGCCAGTCACTGCCCCCTCCAGAGTGGAGGTTGCTCACCACATGTCCCCGCACCTCTCTCTGGGTCCTCTCCGGGCCACTAGGCAGGTACCACTCCTTCAAACACCTTCAGCACTGCCCCTTTCTTTTAGAGAGGTTATATAAATGGTTAATGCTGGTTGGTTCTACAGGGCTAATATCATTGTTTTCTAAGAATGGTAGAATTCTATGTTGTTTTTCCATTGTGAATTTTGTACACGAGTGTTGTTATTGTGTGTTATGTGGCTATGTAACTAGAGTTAGGATACTGGTGGGATATGAAGATGTAAAGACTGCTCCTTTTGCAGTTGTACTCTTCAGATCATCCCTAGCCAAGCTTCCTACACATTTTGCAGGGTCCTGACAATGGGGGCTAGATGGCAATACTTTAAATTTAAGGGCCCCGTGGTGAGGTCTTTTGAAACTTCCCTGGGGCCTTTCAGGCCTCTTAGGTCTCTTGGGGTCTTTCCAGATTCTCCCAGAGAGTTGGTCCCTAGCTAGACTTTTGTGCACATTTCAGGGTCCTGATATAGAAGCTTTATCTTGCAACACAACTGGTAAGTTGACTTCTGTTGCTGCAGAAGAAAGCACCTACCACGACTTCATGTCTGGATAGCTTCCTTGGTTCACATCCCCTAAACTTCTTTTGGTTTATAGCTTGTACAGCATAATGCAGTAGTTTTGGAGATTTTGTTGTCAACCAATTTGCTGTATTGGTTTATTATTTTTAATAGTTTTTTAATGGAGTCTTTAGAATTTTTTCTATGTCTTCATGTCATCTTCAAGTAGTTTTTATTTTTCCTTCTTTCCCAATCAGGGTTCTTTCTATTTTCTTTTGTTTAGTCATTTCTAGCTATGTTCGGGGCTTATTCATGGCTCTTTGTTCACAGATCACTCCTGGTGATACCTAGGGAACCATATGTAGTGTCTGAGTTTGGACCCTGGTTAGCTGTGTTCAAGGCAAGCACCTAAATCCTCCAGCCCTTATCTCTATTTTTTGTCCCTTGAAAGTTACTATTTTTTTAATCCTAAATGAATGTTGACTCTTTTTAAAGCTCTGTCTATATCAATTGATATGATCGTATGATTTTTACCTTTTCCTTACTGATATAGTATTGATTTTTACAGATTAAGCCGATTTTGCATCCTTGCAATAATTCCCACTTTTCAAAATGTTTGTTTTAATGTTTCAGTGCTAAGATTTTGAGACTTTGTGTTTATGCTAAGCAGGGTTTATAGTGAGTATCTGTGTGTGCAAGTGTAAGAGAGAGAGAAAGAAACAGAGAGGGGGATGTTTCTGTTTTCAGTATTTTAGATGAGCTTGAGAAGGATAGGTAATAAGTCACCTTTGAAGGTTGAGTAGAAGTGATTTGTGAAGTCATCTGTTTTTTCTGTATGGTTCTATTTAGAAATAGAATTTTTTGGGTCACACCCAGAGATACTTAGGGGTTACTCCTGGCTATGTGCTCAGAAATCACTCCTGGCTTGGGGAACCATATAGGACGCTGGGGATTGAACCCAGGTCTGTCCTGGGTCAGCTGCATGCAAGACAAACACCCTACCGTTGCACTATCAAGCTGGATCCTAGAAATGTAATTTTTGAATGATCTTAGATATAGTCTGGACCCTTTGTTTTACAGATGTGAAAGCAGGACAAAATGATTTTCTGTTTCCACCCTTGGTGTTTTGGATTTCCCAGCATGACTTCTATTCTTTCTCAAACACCAAATCTTAAGAACCTTGGACCTTTTGGATATCAGGGTAAGGATAGGAAGAATGATTGCAGTGAAGTAGTTGCCATCTCTGCATTTTCTTCCCTCCTCACCTACACAATTGTACTTAAGTTTTTCTGAGACTGAACATGGGCCTCATACATGCCAGGTGTGTGCCCTATGATGAAGCTTTAACCCTGGCTCCATCCCATTCTTTCCCTTCCCTTCCCTCCCC
>PVKC010049134.1:0-10791 GCA_004027635.1 Crocidura indochinensis | reverse complement strand
CCCGGCAGTGCTCAGGGGTTACCTCTGGCTTCATGCTCAGAAATCGCTCCTGGCAGGCACGGGGGACCATATGGGGCACCGGGATTCGAACCGATGACCTTTTGCATGAAAGGCAAACGCCTTACCTCCATGCTATCTCCCGGGCCCCTGTATTTCCCCTGAGCACTGCCGGGTGTAACCCCCCCCAAAAAAAAACAAACAAAAAAATATTTCCACAGTGAGTTATTTTTATACTGTTTTGTTTGTTTTTTTTTGGGGGGGGTTACACCCGGCAGTGCTCAGGGGCTACTCCTGGCTCCATGCTCAGAAATTGCTCCTGGCAGGCACGGGGGACCATATGGGGCACCGGGATTCGAACCGATGACCTCCCGCATGAAAGGCAAACGCCCCACCTCCATGCTATCTCCCGGGCCCCAAGGAAATATTTCTATTAGCTAGTTATCTACAGTAAAATAAAATAACAAAAATAAAATGTGTGCATTCCCCCATGTACCATAGCAGCATTATTTAAAATAGGCAAGACATGACTATGTCATCAATAGTTAAATGATAAAGTGTGATATAGATGGCATATCTTAACAATATGCATCCGTTAACGACAAAGATACATTCTGAGTAATACATTATTGGCCAATGTTATCATTATATGATAAATTTAATTATACAAGTCAAGGATACATTGGTGACTGTTGCATGTAGTCTATATGGTAAAGCCAGTTATAATCACTTTTACCTATGTAGTCTGTCACTGACTGATGCATGCAATGAAATATTACTCAGTTTAGGTTTAAAAAGTTATAAATCTTGTCATCAATATAACCATGAAAAAATTATACAAGGTGAAATAAATTGCTCCTTGAAGTTCTAGACCAATACCCAAAACCTTATCAACCATAATGCTTTAAATAATTTTCTTGCTAAAAAGTTATTTTCCACAGTTTGATGTCAATTTTCTTTATCTAGTCCACACAATTTTTTAAAAATGTGATTACTTGGGGCAGGCACAATAAAATAGTGAGTAGTGCATTTACCTCAAACACAGCTGAGCAGAGTTAGATCCCTGGTATCCTATATGGTCCCCAAGCTTGCCAGGAGTGATATTTTGAGTGCAGAGCCAGGAGAAACCCCTGAGTATTGTTGGGTGTGGTTCAAAACAAACACACCAAAAAAGTGATACTACTGTGATACTACCTAGGTTCGATATTTTTAATCTCATCACTACCAATATTTTAAAAGTATTTTATTGGCGGAAATTTTGTTTAACCTTTTGCCTCCCAAAAGACCTCACAAAGGGAACATTTTATGAAGTCAAGTTGTTCTTTTGTAAAACAAAAACAGCAAAAGCACTGTAGTGAAGAGTCATGCAGCTTAAAACAGTTGCCAGACATATCTTTAGCATGGCTATTTGCATTGGGGCTTTAAAAAATTCATAATAAGCAATTGCAGATATGACAAAGATGAGAAAATCAAAAGAAAAGGAAGTACTTACATTGGGCATGCATTAACACTAATTGGCATTTCGTTTGTATCTGAGTTACTCAAACACTGAGATATAATACAGGGGTCTACCTTTACTCTCCTCCTGTAACAGATGAATTTCTGCAGATTTTTCAATATCTATCCACATGGATCCAAATAATTGGTTCATCTGTTCTATGTCCTACAGTTTAAAGAATTGGTGACTACAATTTAAAGACACCTGAATAACATTTACATTCAGTGACAAATTCCATAGTACAAGTGTCAGCTAGAATTTATGCATCCAAATATTCTTGTGAGATCACAGCAACAAGCATGTAATTCTTTATAGGCTAGTTGGTTTTTCCTTGAAATATCCAAGACTGGGAACTATTGGTATTTTCTGTTTCAGAAAACGTATACAGAGAAAATTTTATGTATCATACAGTAAGCTCAGCTTGTTATCTTTATACTCAAATATTTAGAAGTAGAATAAAAATGAGGGAGATTTAGATAAAACTAAAACAATCTGTGTATCTTTCCCATTGTGCTGATATGGGAACTCAGTTATTTCCAAGAGATCATTCCTAGAAATTTATTACCAATCTTATATATATTCCTTTCACAAAGAATTTATTTGACTCTCTGTTATGGCCTTGAAGCATCTTTAAGAGGACATGAAAATAACAACCCTTAAAGAAGAGATTTTTGTGCTTTAATCAGATCACCAATTGGAAATTTATTTCCATTAAAGGAATACTTCAAACCCAAATGAACCTCTCCCTCCCATTCCAAGGTGAATCTAGTCTTTGACAAGAAAAATACTTCTAAAGTTTACCTTTTATCTCTTTTGTTGGTCATATGAAGACAACCACTTCATTTGTGTTAAAAAATACTATTTTCGGGGTCCGGAAGATAGAATGGAGGTAAGGCGTTTGCCTTTCATGCAAAAGGTCATCGGTTCGAATCCCGGTGTCCCATATGGTCTCCCGTGCCTGCCAGGAGCAATTTCTGAGCATGGAGCCAGGAGTAACCCCTGAGCACTGCCGGGTGTGACCCAAAAACCAAAAAAATATATACATATATACTATTTCCTACTCTTAGCTTTCATTTCTGCCAATAATCCTATTATCTGAAGTTACTATAAATGACTGAAAGACCTTGAAAAACAGACCAGTAAAGAACTGGATGAGAAAAAAATTTGTCTTCATAAAATTTTAGAATTTTGGTCTGATAACGGAAAACAAAATTTAATCTTCATGAAAAATTAACAAATATGTTACTAACAAATTTGGAAGTTATGTAAATTTTAATAAGAATTGTCAAAAAGAAAAAAGAAAAGGGGGCTGAAGAGATAGTATATAGTGAGTAAGACACTTGCCTTTGAAGCCCATAGTCCAGATTTGGGCCTTGGCATTTTCCAAGAACCAGGAATAATTTCTGGGGGCAGAGCCAATAGTAGTCCCTGAATATCATTGGGTATGGCCCCAAAATAAATAAACAACAATAACAAAGTATTAAGAAATACAGTCAATTATGCTTTGGAAGAGAGAAAGCTTTTAATTATGAAAGCTGATTATTAGGAATTAATTTTAATTAAATTCAAACTACAGAATTTTCCTAAAGAACATAAAGTTATGGCTCTGAGAACATAGTAATCTATTTGTTAGATTTGATTAAAAATACGACTTGAAGCAATCTCAAGCTGCCCTACCTCTGAGCAGTGCTCCATGAACAAAAAGCCTTCAAAGATTTAAATTCACCAATGGAGTTTTGTACAGACTTACCCAAAGCAATGCTTTGATCCTGATATTTTGGGGATAATAAAATAAAATAAAAGCCCTTGCTGTGCTCAAAGGAACAGACCAGACCAAATCCCAAGGATTAAGATTTAAATGAAGTAGCAATCAAAACAGGCATGATTACTGAGTTTCAGGTGTTTAAGAAGTTGGACACATTAGTATTGAGCTATAAGCTTTAAAAATTTTAATTCTTGGCTTTCCTTCATAAGTATAATAATTCTGAACTTTAGAGCTATACAAATATATGTGAGAATAAAGTGATAGCTGGAAGAACTGAGACATACTTTTAAGTATCTATGAGTAAACATAATGGTAACTTTTTAGTTAATTTTCATAAATATGATTGCGACCATGGCTTCAGAGTTTAGTAAAATTTATAATCTGTTGTGTCTGAGATAATTGCTACTAATTAACTGAATTATATGGTTAAAGTAAGATTGATGGACTAAATGATTGGAATTTTATTTTTTACAGTGAATTACAATAAAATTTTGTTCCCATCTTCATTGCAAAGTTTTTGAAGATGAAGATATTTCTATGATTATTCAATAGAGACATTAATATAATCTTCAGTTTTTGTAAATAGATATCAGAATTTAAATATATAAAACATAAAGCACTGGAGAGTTTTTTGTTTTTGTTTTGTTTCATCTAAGTTATTCCTCATATTTTGAAATACAGGTTTTTATATAACCTTGTTTTCCAAAAAGTAGCTCTATAGTTAAAAGTTCAGGTTAGTCCAATGGCAAGAAAGTGGATGAGATTGTAGTGCATACACACAATTAGATATTAGAATATTTAAATAGTCACATGAAATGATAAAATCATGCAATTTTCTGCAACTTAGATGGACCTGAAGATCTTATGTTAAGTAAATCAGACAAACAAGGACAAATACTGGAGGTTCTCACTAATCTGTGGCTTATAAATAGCTTTTCTAGGGACCAGAGTGGTAGGGCCCTTTGTCTTGCACAAGGCTGACCCAGATGGAACCTGGTTCAGTCTCTGGCTTCCCATATGGTCCCCCAAGCCAGGAGCTCTTTCTGAGTGCATAGCCAGGAGTAACCCCTGAGCATCATTAGGTGTGGCCTCAAAACAAACAAACAACAACAATCAAAAAAGAATAGCTTTGTTAGGAAATAGTAGATATCAAAGACACATGGACTTTGCACAATTAAAATGCCAAGAAAGAAGAGAAATGAAGGCATGAAGCAGTAAAAAAAAATTGTGGAAAAAACATAAGAGCAAATGTAGAAACCTGGATTTCTCTGTGATACAGAGAGTCAAGGTATTACTAAAGTTTGGCCACTAAAGATGAAAGGACTCGAAGTAAGTATAAAACTTATAATAATTAATTTAAAAATATATCTGGCAAGGATTAATGGTGGGGTGGAAGTAACCCTAAGGTCATAGGACGATTGATAGGAACATGGAGTCTTAATCAAATTTTTTAAAGGTCTGATTAGTTTGGTTCCAATTACTCAAAATTATATATATATAAAATATATTTTATAATTCAATAGTTTATAGTAATACAATAAGTGGCATAAAGACATAAGGTATCTTATCAGAGACTTTTATTTCAATGACAAAGCTAACTTTGCCTTGAGTTGAATCCATCTGTTGATACTGTTGATATCAGATATAAATTCAGATTAAGTACAATATGCATATTGAAAGTTTTATTCTATTGTTGCTAGTTGCTGTTATTTTTAATGAGAAGGGTGTATGGAACAAAAATCAAATATTTGATATCTTCTATAAAATATTATATACATAACCATAAAAAACATGCAATAAAATGATTTTATGTGTGTAGTATTACAATCCTAGAATATATAAAACAATTGATATCTAAAATGTCTTTTATATTGCCAGTGATGTCAGATGGGAGACAGAAAAGATGAGCCACACAGAGACCACATATTCTGCATGATTGTGTCACAAAGTAACATGAAGTTTTTTAACACAGTTGTAATAGGAAACAGCAGGAGAACTAAAATTCCACCATCTGAAGTGATCTATCCACCAATCGCCATAGCTGATTTTTCATCATATTTAAAACTGTTTTCTACATTTTCTTGGACCAATTTCGATCTCCATCATGTCAAGCCAGGTGGCGTTAGCTGTACCTAGAGTTTACCTGAATAACAATATGACTAGTCTTTGCCAATTGCAGCATCAGCTTGCATCGAAAGAAGTGAATGATGCCAAGAAAACTAACAGCATGTAGCATGAACGATTATTGGAGGATTTCCATGTACTCCTCTTTCACCAGTTCCAGGAGAGACAGTACTCAGTACGTATCATGTGGGTCTCTACCAACTTGATTTGACTGTTTATCTCTAGTACTACTGTCAGCAAAGAAACCATCCTGGAATGAAGAAAGGAAATTTTTCTTGCTACTCTGAATGGTGGTTCACGCTAAAGGACTTGGTCAATTTGTCCTTACTTTTGACAAGGGTGGTTAGGTTTACCAAAAGGTAATGAAGCATGCCCTCAATAGACACAAAAAGGCATTCTGACAAGGGATTGATGACATCTTTAGAAGTCTTCACTTTTGTGGCAGTAGTCTTAGAAAGATGTCCACTGTGCTAGCATTGTATTGGAGATGTCAAGTTATGTAAAAACATGATGAATATAAAAGAAAAGAAAAGGAAAGAACCCAATAATCATCTTCCAGTCCTCAATTATCTACAAAGGAAATCCAAATTAAACCAGTAAGAGATATCAAATTGCTGGCTATAAATCCATGCACAAAATCAATAGTATTTCCATATGCCAATAATTAGAAATGACAATTTAAAAAATGTAATATCTAACCAAAGATGTTATAATATCTAACCAAAGATGTTAAGACCCTTGTATTTATATAAATAACTATGTAGTACAGTATATTTTCTTAAAGGATATCAAAAGTAAAAGTATCTAGAGAAAATATATAGAGAATAAAATAAAAAATTTGATAGTAAAATATATATTAATTAAATATATAAAGTTATATAAACACACTTATGTATCTATGTATAATATATTTATATATCACAGTTCTATTGTATTATAAAATACATTACATATTATATGTTATTTTAGAGATGATTATAAATATATGCATTTATAAAATTTATTAAGAATTCATTTATGGGCCCGGGAGATAGCATGAAGGTAAGGTGTTTGCCTTTCATGCAAAAGGTCATCGGTTAGAATCCCGGTGTCCCATATGGTCCCCCGTGCCTTCCAGGAGCAATTTCTGAGCATGGAGCCAGGAGTAACCCCTGAGCACTGCCGGGTGTGACCCAAAAACCACACAAAAAAAAAAGAATTCATTTATATTTATAAAAGATTAAAATCATAGATATCTATAATGCTAATTCATAGATCATTTTTGTAGAAAAGTTATCTGTGAATTAAAAAGAAATTTTCCACATTAATTTTCATAAAAATAATAAAGAATTCCAAAAGTTTAATGTAAAAGCAAGTGATCAAGTGCAACAAAACAAATTTTAGAGAAGATAATGTAAATACAATGCTTAAATTATCAATATGAATAGTTTGCCTTCTCAGCTGTGAAAAGTTCATGTTGAACTTTAATAATTATTTCAGTATGATGCTGGACCAGGGATAGAAAAACAGAACAAAAGAAAAAGAACACATAAAATGATGATTCTGGAACAACTGATTATCCATATGTCCAAAAAAGTTCTATTTTCTACCTTTCGCAATGTACAAAGATAAACTTCACAGAAGAATTTACATTTAAAATAGTTTTATTTAAATTTTAGAAAAAACTTACATTTATAGAAAAAAGAATCTTATTGAAATATAGAAAATAGCATGCACAAGATAAAATCTTTTGCTACCGTGGAAACCAAAATATCTGTATTAAAGTATTATAATTGTTAAACTCAAAAAAAAGATAGAAGATATTTTAATGTTAATAATCTTCAATCTTCAACAAATTGTCTTTTTAATATACTAAAAATTCCCTTAAATGTACAGAAATTAAAATGACAGAAATATGAAAACAACTATGAGGTACCACCTCTACCACAGATTGGCACACATCACAAAGAATGAGAACAAGCAGTGTTGGCAGGCTATGAAGAGAAAGGAACTCTTATCCACTGCTGGTGGGAATGCCATCTAGTTCAACATTTCTGAAAAGTGATTTGGAGATTCCTCCAAAAACTAGAAATTGAACTCCCATACAACCCAGCTATACCACTCCTAGGAATATACCCTAGGAACACAAAAATACAATACAAAAATCCCTTCCTTACACATTCATTGCAGCACTATTTACCATAGCAAAACTTTGGAAACAACCAAGATACCGTTCAACAGATGAATGGCTAAAGAAACTGTGGTACATATACACAATGGAATATTATGCAGCTGTCAGGAGAGATGAAGTCATGAAATTTTCCTATGCATGGATGTACATGGAATCTATTATCTTGAGTGAAATAAGTCAGAGAGAGAAAGATGCAGAATGGTCTCACTCATCTATGGGTTTTAAGAAAAATGAAAGACATTCTTGCAATAATAATTTTCAGACACAAAAGAGAGGAGGGCTGGAAGTTACAGCTCACCTCATGAAGCTCACCACAAACAGGAATGAGTTTAGTTAGAGAAATAACTACATTATGAACTATCTTAACAATGAGAATGTATGAGGGAAATAGCCTGTCTAGAGTACAGGTGAGGGTTGGGTGGGGAGGAGGGAGATTTGGGACATTGGTGATGGGAATGTTGCACTGGTGATGGGTGGTTTTCTTTACATGAATGAAACTTGAACACAATCATGTATGTAATCAAGGTATTTAAATAAATATATAAAAACAAAAAATGACAGAAATATTGACAAAGATATAATTGATTAAGATAAAAAATAAAGAAAAACTGAGTTTTTCAGTTTTAAAAAATGTTTGACTTGACTAATAAATAGAAAATCAAGCAAAGAAAAAGTCATTGAGATTAATACTGGACTATTTTTCTACCATATTTCTGCTTGGGCCAGTTTACTGCTCCTGAAACAATCTAGTAGGCCTCCTACAACAGGAATTCACAAAATTAAAATAAGTAACTGCCAGATAACCAGTTAATATAGCTCATTACAGATTATACAAGCAATCCATTATTATTGTCCACGGAGGACCTGAGATTAAAGTTTGTTGACACAGTAAGATCAGTGATTTATAATTTTGTGGACTTTTTTTCTTATTTATTATTTTTGCCTCTCCGGACAAACATGACAGTAATCAAGGAGGCTTACTCCTGGCTCTTTTCAAAGGGATCACCTCTGGCAGGTCTTAAGGGATCATAAGTATTGTTGACAATATGAAAGGCAAGAGCCTAGCCCACTATACTATGTCTCCTAATTGAAGATTCGTGTTTTTCTGGGTTCAAGAGGGAGAGATAAATTGGGTAGAATAGAATATTTTCAGGACAGAAAAAGTATATAGCATTACACATTAATATAAACCCTTCAAATATACTACAAAGAGGGAATCCAAAGTGAGTAAAGAAATTTATACCTCAATATAAAGCAAATATAGGATTATTTGTTCTATCAAGTTATATAACTGGTGGAGAAAGATGAAGGGGAAGGCACTAAATTAACTAAAGAAATGGTATATGAGAAAATTGAACTTTATTCAGTTTTTAATCCTATAACTTTAAAGATGAATTTTAAAAAGCAAAAAAATTGTGACCAACTAATAAGAAAACATAATGAATTTTATCATTAAATGATTGCAGAAGCATATAAATGCCTTAATATGGGCTACCATTAAGCATATTAATGAATATAAATTATAACTCAATTTATGCCTAATATTTTAAAGAAAACATTTAATATATTTAAAGACATGGTGATGCTATTTCACACCCACTACATTAGCAAAACTTAATAAATATGTTAGCACCAATCTTGATAAAGATGATGGAAATCAAGAACTCATAGACTTACGAAGAGAGCATAATTTGAAAATTAATTTGGAAATATTCAAAACATTCATAATGTGTGACCCAGTAGTTCCACAAAATTCTCCTATAGGAAATTTCAAACCTTTCTTAGAGATGAATAGAGGAAAGATAATTACAAAGAAGTTTGTAATTCTGGAAAAAGTATATAACTGATCACATTTCCTCTCTTAGCAAAACTTAGCCACCGGGGACTACAGTGAAAGTGTAGCAAGTTAGGTATAGCTGAGTATAGTGTAAAATAAATAAATAAATAACTTAAGTAAAAAGAGAAAATAAGTATTGGGTAGATAAATATTACTATCAATTTTCTTAAAAGTTTATTATCAGTTTTACTAGTATGATAATCTTTATCTATAATAATTATAAATATAAAGTATTGGGTAGATTAAAATATGTTCATAAAATGATAAACTTGAATTTTTATTTGATATAAATTATATAGTTCTGAATATCTTTGCCACCAGGAAGCAGTTAGGCCACAATTGGCTTTGCTCAGGTTATTTTCTGACTCTACTCAGCAGAGACCTCTAGCAGTAATTGATGGTGCCAGGCCCTGAATCAAGGTCATGAGTCCACAGTTATAATATGCAAGGCAAGTACCTTCCCTCCTGCACTAATTTGTTTTGCTATTCAATAGTTCATTCTTAAGAATTATCTGTTTGCTTATAGAAATATAGTTCATTAATTTTCATTCTCATGTATTCCATAAGAAGTTATAACTTTTTTCTGTTATATAAATATATAACTCTAAAATAATTGAACTATAAAATAATCAAATATTGATAATAGAAACAATAATACTGACAACATTGTCGCTATAAAGCCTTCACTATATGTCCAGCATTGAATTAAGCACTCTATGTCATTACTTTTAATCCTCTTGACCCATTATGGAAACACAGATTTTTAATATCATTTTATAGACCATAGGTATATTATAGTAGCAAGACATTTGACACAGGTTATACATTTAATATGTTAAATAGGTGGAACCTGAACACATTTTGATTCCAAAATCTGCATTGCTAACCATTTTGCTACTAGGTTATAGCATCCCATTTCACATCTTAGAAGGGTATTTTCACATAAGCCTCTAGGTTATTTTTAAAGACCTCCAGGAAACTGCAATCTCAAAGATAAACAAAATCTATATTTTAGAATCATCATAATTTTTATGCTGTAACGATTCATTAACTCCCCTTCCTAGTTATTCTTCTCAGCATATTTGAGATCATCTACTATGCTGAGAAGGCAATTTCTTCACTCCTTTTTATCTCACCCCTGGCAAGCACTATTAATATAAGTTTATGGAGACAAACTTGATTAAAAACCTATATATGCTGACAATTAATTCTGTAGATTGCATGTAAAGAATCACTGTTGGCAAACCAAAAACTTTACAAGTTTTCTATCGATAGATAAGAATGCTGATTTAAAAAAATGGTCTTTGCATTTTAGCTCTCTTCTGTAACAGGGTGGCCTCACAAGCTACTACTAGAAGTAGCCCCCACCACTGCCACAGCCCCAAAATGGAAAAAACAAA
>PVKC010049133.1:0-10791 GCA_004027635.1 Crocidura indochinensis | reverse complement strand
CCTCATTTGGCCCCTGGACTGCTAGTGTAACTGCTCCCCTCTGTGTATAGCTTGTTGTAAAATTGGGTATCAATTCTGTTGTTGAATTTGGGTTTGGTGTTTGAGTCTGATCATTTTTTATTTCCACTCAATGTTCATACAACTGTTTGAACATTATTTTTCCTTCTCAATTCATGAGGCAGAACAAGATGATTCAAATTATGTGATTCTGTTGGGGGGGGAATAAAAAAAGAAAAAAGAAAAAAAAAACAAACAAAAAAAACCAAAAACCCCAAACTGGGAGGATTTCATCTAGAGGTTATTAATATCAATTTAAAAGATGAAAAAGAAAAAAATAAACAGCTACTACAAAAAAAAGTAACTACAAAATAAAAAGCACCAAGCTGCTAAAAATAACCACCATCATATAATAACCATGAGTGAGAAAGAAAATGCAATATAAAAAAATATTAAAAAATTAAAAAGAGGGGCCCGGGAGATAGCATGGAGGTAAGGCGTTTGCCTTTCATGTAAAAGGTCATCGGTTCGAATCCCGGTGCCCCATATGGTCCCCCGTGCCTGCCAGGAGCAATTTCTGAGCATGGAGCCAGGAGTAACCCCTGAGCACCGCTGGGTGTGACCCAAAAACCAAAAAAAAAAAATTAAAAAGAAAGAAAAAGGAAAGAAAACATAGAAAAGAGAAGAAAAAATAAGAAGAAAAAGGAAATATAATGAAGGAAGGAGGGCTGATATGGCAAGGTTTTGTGGGGTTTTTTTTTCTTTTGCATAGGCACAGTAAGTATTGGGGAAATTAGAAAGGGGATTCCCTTGGCCTAAAAGATACAGTCTTCCCATTAACTCTTGAGCAGTCAAAGAGATGCCATAACTGCACACTGTTCAAAATAGAATCCTACCAGTTCGCTTCAAACTGAGCAAACTGAATTGTTCATACTTTGATTCACAGTCTTTGCTGGCATTATTTCCCCCATCAACTCCTAAGAAATGCTTTGTTTATTTGTGCTTTAATGGCTAACTCTTATTTACCATGAGAGACAGAATGTTTGTACAAACTTCCTTCTATAAATTTTTTCAATAAATAAAATTCAGACATTACCATGCCTGCTGGAGGCTTAAGGAGGTTCAGAAGCTGAAAAAGAGGATTGAGATAAAAAAAAAAAGAGAGAGAGAGAGACTTGTTTATTCAGGAAGTCACTCTGAGTTCATTGTAGAATTAAAGAGATCCAATATATCTCTAGAACATGGAGGACTGTGTCTCTTAAATTTGAGAACCTTCAGAGGCTCTCCAAACAAGGATAAGGGGTCCTTCATATATCTTTCACTTCATTATAACTACATCCCTCTGCTTTCATTCTCTCCCACATCTCCCACTTGCCCAAGTGGGGAGCCCTCCAACAGCTTGTGTCTTCCAGAGGCCTTTTCACCACCATCAACCAGAGGCCAGACCTGACCTTAATTGCACCACATGCTTGGTGAGTCTGAATCAAGACCCTTGCCAGAGCCCAGGTTGTCATAGTGCCAAGCACTGCAGGAGACACCAGAATCCAAGCACCATCCTGCAGGATGTACTAAATAGACCTGTCACCTCCACCATCCATCAAGCTGCAAAGTTTTCCAAAGCTTTGTCACTCCTTATAGGAAAACAGTGGTGCCTGATCACATGCATGGGAAAAATTTTTTTTTACTAATTTGTATCTAACTTACTTTTCAAGAGTCCTCTCAGCTCTCAACTTCGAGGTTGAACCACGTTAACAACGGCTGGCTTGGGACGTCCCTGTAGGATTTATAAGAAATTAATGTTAGCGTCCTCTCAACAGAAAGCATGGGCTTTGCAAAACACACCATATGCTTGTCACTTTGCCAATGAATCAAGATGTTTTTGCAGCCTTCTGAGTCTAAATAATTAATGGTAATGTCTAAAGATTACCCCAAGGTTCAGGGAGTAAGGATAGGGCCTACACAGTGTCCAAAGTTACCCAACTTCAGCCAGCCCAATAATTCATATGATGGATGGTCTGGCTGCATGACGGCTCCCTACCCCCCACTACACACATGCGCTCATTTCCTCTTTTTTTCCTTCTCTTTTTCCATAATTAGATTCTTTGGGTTGCGTCAAGTAAATGCTACTGCCTATTCCAAACACTTAATAATATATTTCTCAAGCTTCCCTTAGCGAATGCATAATAATTTATCCATTCATATTATCATTGTTTGTATCTAGGAATGCATTTGCTCTCAGTTCCCTCTCAGCAACCTATTCATCAAAACCAATAAATCAAGCTAAATAAATCAATAGTCCAACTAATTTTGATAATTATAGGGGTAATATGTCTTTCGAAATTTGGATGCAAAGAATAGATTCCGAGTTCTTGCTCTATAAAAATAAAGGGACCTATCCATAATGATTTTAAATCTTTCTCTCAACCAGCAAAATCCATTTTCAAATTTTCTATCCTATGGGGAAAAAAAAACCACAACAGTTAGGTCTATTTTTTGATATATCTTTTTTCTCTCATTTTATCTTGTTAATATGAAATGCTATTCAGTTCTCTTCTGAATGGCCCATATATATATATATATATATATATGTATACACACACACATATATATATAATTTTATAGGAACCACTCCCAGTGGTATTCCCCTATTTTGATCTATATTCTATTTTGATTTTTTTATCAGACAAATAGAAAGAGCTATCTCATTTTCTTGGAACTAAAAAAGAATTCATTGTAATAGAATATTTCCTACATATTGGATATTATACTTCCTTGATACTTTCACAATCATTATATTTTGATTCATACACATGAAAGTTTTAGATTAGGAAATCAGTTATTAGAACTGTTTTATAATTTCTGAACCAAATCAAACATAAAATTAGTCATTGGAAGAGTTATAGTTTGCAGTAAAATGTTAGCTAGTCTAGCAACTTCCTTTCTATGGTGATGCCTCACTTAAAAGCCAATTCAAAATCAGTCCTTTCAGGACAAAACAGCACCAATAGAATGTGGAGCAGTGAGGAAACCCCTGCCACCACGAGCAACAACCTTACCAAACCCTTTTTGCAAGGGTTTCACAGAAGTTTGCCTTCTGAAGAACTCACTTGATAACTGACTTCAAGTAGCAAGATGCCTAATGTTAAAAACTTGACAAAGACTGGCAAAGGCTTGATTTTATAAAAAGTGGGAAACACCTTATATTTACATTTAATGTTTGAAATGTACAGATGTTCTTATTCATCAACTCACCATTATAATTATTATTTATGTCTTATGTGGTAGCTCAGATTCCTATTTTTCCCTCTAGTCACTTTAATCCAGAAATATTAACTGGAGATGGTCAAATTTAGCATAATAGAATAATTGAAGTCACAGTCTCAGAGCGGCCAGAGCAGTGGCATAAGTACTTTGCTAGCCTAGGACGGACCACAGTTCAATGCCCTGCGTCCTATATGGTCCCCAAGCCAGGAATGATTTCTGAGCGCATAGCCAGGAGTAACCCCTGAGCGTCACCAGGTGTGGCCTAAAAGCCAAAAAGTAATAATAATAAAATAAAAGATAGTATGGTTTTAATACCTAAAGATAATAGAGATGAAGGTCAGGAGGACCAGTCCGTAGTAGGGAACTTGCTACAAATATCAGGAGAGTGCTGTTAGAGCAGGAAAAGCACCACTATGACACTGAGTGTTGGAACTTATCACAATGAATAAGAATTGGGTGCTGAAAAAAGAGAAAGTGATATGCATGATATCCCTTCACTAATAATACTGCAAAACACTGTGTCTAAAAGGGAAAATAAAAGAGAGAAAGAGAAAAGAAAAATGTCTGCCACAGAAGCAGGCAGAGGAGAGAGTAGGGAAGTGGTGCAAGAAGGAAACTGGGTATATTAATGATGGGAAATGTGGCCTGGTGAAGGGTGTTGTACATTGTATGACTGAAACTCAATCATGAACTTTGTAACTGTTATGGTTCGAGTCGAAGGATGAGACCACACAATTTAAATAAAACAAAGCAAAACTTTATTTTATCAGCTACAAGCCCCAAACAGACTAACCAGGGCCACTGACCACAGGAGACTACCCCTCCTCCAAATTCACAAAATTTATATAGGATATGAGGACGTTATAGCTTCTGATGATCTTTAAAACAATTGGTTGTTGTCTAGGGTACTTTCCAACTGCTCCATGTCCTTTCCAGATGGGCTGCCAGCAGCGGACAGATAACTAAAAGTTGTGTCAAGTAGAAACTTAGGTTTGAGAAAGAGAAGCCTAACATGGAACCCTTTACAGAATGGTATCTCCCCCATTCAGAATCAAAAGCCCCATATTAACTATGTGATTCAATTAAATAATTTATTTATAAAAATAATAAAACATCAAAAATGGAGAACGTGTTCAAATAGATAACCTAGAGATTCACAAGGAGTGCAGGATTCTGAGGACAGAGCAAAATTTGTCAGATTTCTGGTATAAAAAATATTGACTTCATACTTAAAGTGTAACCATTTTTATAAATGCATAAATTCTCAGAACTTCCCAACAAAGGGAAAAACCTATTTTAATGCTGGTCCATTCTGTAGTAAGTAAAGCTACCAATCTCCAAAGAATTAAGATGCACAGACTATTTGTCAGGTTCTGGGAGATAGCAGATGCCCTGACAATAATTTAGAGAAGTTTTCTTTTATTTATTATCATCTTATTTTGAAGTACAAAAATGCTATACCCACATTCAAAATTCAGACATTCTCATGACACATAACCTTGTTTCTTAAGTAAATGCTGACATTAAAAAGAAAAGAGGGTATGGAATTTTTTAGCTTCAGACACAGTAAATCTTTAAGAGAAAATCAAGAATTATATTATTATTTATATACTTAGAAATTACATGTTAATCCTATTACATACAAAGGTGGTCGTGTGTTGGATGCCCTCTATGACACTGCTCCCAAACCATCTGTCAGATGGAACCCCTGTACCAAGAACTATTTGTTCCAGGGTACCCCGTAGAGCAATTGTTCCAAGGATTCTCCTTGAGACTGAAAACTTAGGAAATACCACTGTATCAGAGATGGGGAAGAACAGCACAAAAAGGGTTGCCATCTTCCCATGATTAGTGATACTTAATCAGGCTTAACTCTGGGCCTTCTTTCATCCCTCTCAGAGAACTCAAGTTCAAGAAAATAATACCTATTAACACTGTGTTACTCCAGGGGCATTTTTAAACCTCATTTCTAAACCTCATGCTTATCTTCTCGTAGAGCATCAACTGCCCTCCTGACTCTTTGTCTTCTACGTCTTGTTACCCTTCAGGTATCCCAGTTTCTTTGACCCGTTGTTGGAATGGAATAGTGTCTCTGGTCATCAATCTGGGACCCATTCTTTCCAGATCCTCAGTTGGGGAAAATGTCCTCAGTCCCCGTACACACCTGGAGGAGGAAGTTGACACTTGCAGGCAGACAGAATTGGCTCAGCCTTGAGCTTTTTCCAAAGTACTTGCTTGTTATATTAGAAACATTTGGAGTAAGGGATGAGTATTTTGATTGTGTCCTTTGATCAGGGTCCTGCATTACCATCCCATGTAGTTAATCTTTTAGAATAAATTGGTCTTAAAAGTGTCATCCCCCTTTCTCTCACTATGTTAGCCACTCTATGTGCGGGACAATGTAAGACACAATGACTTTTTATTTAACCACCAAGCAAGACCAGTACCTTATATTCACCTAAGGAAAATACTACCTATGGTACTTCAAAGATCTAAAGAAAAAAACCTTAAAGACCCTAAGGTTTGAATTAGCACCCTACTGGTCCTCTCAGTTTACATAGTATTACTGCTATGGTTCCTTGGAAAGTAGAGCCTGGGACAAAGGCTTATGTGTAAGTCTTCAATTGGTGTCATCCTCGTTAATGACAGTGAAGAATACTGCAGAGAGACTGAGTATACACTGCAGAGAGACTAAGAGAACAGAGGAAAGTATAGACACAAGGAATCTTCTTTTCTTTTTTTGTTTTTTGAAAGTTTTTTGGTTTTTGGGTCACATCTGGCAGCACTCAGGCTCTATGCTCAGAAATCTCTCCTGGAAGACATAGAGACCATATGGGATGCTGGGATTCAAACCACCATCTGTCCTGGATCAGCTGCATGCAAGGCAAATGCCCTACTGCTGTGCTATCTCTCCAGCTCACAAGGAATCTTCTTGATCCTCCAAGTCTAATCGCCTGCCATGGCATTTCCCCAACCAGCCATTCAAGAGAGCCATGGGAGAAAAAATAGGTCTTCAGCTCCCTCTTTGGTGGGGCAGATGTATGCCCTTTACGTACACACATGTATCCTGTCCTTCTAATTTTCACACATGTCTACCCCATCACCATGCAGGTTGCATAATAACACCCATGACAGAGACACACAGGCATAGAAGAGATGGAAACTGTTGTGATGTGCTTGCATGTGGCACATTAAAGTCACATGGTGTGTTGATTGGCCCCACAGTGAATGGAAAGCAGTCTGGTGTCATAAATATGGATAATTGACTCTCAGATGACAAACTATTGATTTTCTGATGTGGTCATGCACATCATATAAACCATGGCTAAAAGAAAAAAAGAACATCTTTCACTGATTGGAACTCAAGAGATGTGTTTGAGAGCATGAATTTGGCAGTTTCCCTATCCCCAAATTCATCCTGAATATGTAGTATTATTTTTATTTAATTTTATGATTTATTATTACTACATTGTAAGAGTTGAGAAAATGAATGCTGGAAACATAATAAAAATTTTCAGGTTTTTTTTCTATATGGAAGGGCAGATACAGTTTATCTCTAGAAGTACTTATTGCAAAATTAAATTTGATGTTGATACTATATTCATGGTATAAAGAGCTTCTATTTCCTAGAGAAGCCTAGGATCTCTCCAGAATATGGGTCTCTAATCTTTCTCTCTCTTTCTCCCTCTTTCCCTTCCTACCATCTCTCTAAATGTATTTTAATCAAAACATTTTTACTTAAAAAACTTTCTATTTTCTATGATTTATTACTGTTAACTAAAGCCATGATTTTGCCTTGGTACTGAGGATTTCTTTACTCCCTGCTAGGAACTCAGTGCTCAGGGCACCATGTGGTGCCAGGGGATCAAATCCAGGACTCTAGCAAGCTCCAGCCATTTGGATTATTTCCCTAGCTGTGGAATAGTTTTTAACTATAATGATTTAATTTTTTTCAATGTTATAAAAATGACTAGAAACAATATGTTATTTAACAATCAATCAATATTTAAGTAGTCAACCAAAACTTAAGTCAACCTTAATAGAACATCTTATAAATCATCGGTCTTGATGTACCTAATTTCATGTAAAAAATTAAAAATACATTTTCCACTGAAAGGAGTCTATAGTTTTGTTAGAGATACAAACACATGTCTAAAATTCCTGTAACCAAAAAAATGCAGAAAATAACTTCTTTAGCTAAACTACCAAGAGTCAAGGGCAAATAAGGTTTGGTGGTACAATAAGAGAGTAATTGTTATAATGACTTTATTGATAATAATAGTTTTGGAGAATTAAGATTTTGAGAGATGGAAGAGACAAAAAGGAGGGAGAAAAAAGAGAATTAAGCCTATGTAAACCTACTATCATTCAGATATTTAGGCTAAAGACAGAATTATTTCTCCTAGGAATTCTGCTTGATCACTTTTATGTCTCCTAATTATCTCTCTACTAGTGGCATAATATTGTTGAACTCCCCCTAGGAATGAAAACAGTCTGTAGGGTGGAGGGTGAGTTAGCTCAATGGGCTGAAGCACATGTTTTGCATGAAAGAGGCCAGTTACATAGCCAGGACTACAGGGAGCTGGCCCCTATCACAGAATCAGCCAGGAGTAACCCCTCAATATGCTTCATATGCGACCCACAAACAAAAAGTAAAATAAAATGAAAAAGAAGAAAAGAAAAAGAAGAAGTTCTCTGAAGACTAGTAAAATGATTGTCTTTCTCACGAGTATATTCTTTTTACTGAGAAGAGGTCCTAACTTTGAAGAAATACTAAAGCATTACCCAAGTGTACACTGCATAAAACTAGACTGAGAAGGATGCTGGCCACTGTGGGATTCCCTCAGAGGTGAATTTGTGGTGGGAAGAAGTGTGTGCATAGATAGTAGGTGAGGTGTGTGTGCTGCCTTGGTTCAAGTCCCAGCACCACAAACCACCAGGAGTAAGCCTGAGCACAGCCCAAGAACAAAAACATAAAAACTGAAGTGGATCTCCTGGATTCCAGAAGGTTATTCTCTTGAGTGAGTTTTCTCCAAGACAGAGGGTTTATGATCCAACACTTAGATGAACAAAATGCAGACAGTTGACCTTAAATTCAAACCCATTGAATCAGACCCTTTGCAATGTCTTAGGAATCTGTATGCATACTTTTTCAATGTCCTCAGCTTACTTTTGTGCAGGACAAAGTGTGCAAACCTTTATCTAAAGAGGACTTGATCTGTAGGGATAGAGAAACAGCTGTTTCACATTACTTCATATGACTTGTCTGCTGCCATTACCCCCAAAGTTCTTTGGACAAAAGCTCCTTGGCTCATCTCTGGAAGTGGAGTGGGGTTACCAAGGGAGCCAGAAATCTGTACAAACTCTCAGCACTGTGGTGGCAATGAAAGAGCCTCCTGACACATGGCTGAGTTTGTTTTTAACTTTGGTTTTTCCTTCTTTGTTCCATGGCAGTGATGTAAAGGCTGAGGAGGAAGAAGATGACTAGGGATTCCAGACAGAGAAATGTGCTTATTTTTCAAATGCTGATAAAACAAATAATTCCAAGGAACCTAGGGCCCTGTGTTTCTTATCTGCTCCTGTGAACTTCTGTGTAGAATCAGAAAACTTGTAGCAGTTCAATAGGTTCAAGTCCTGTATCAAGGATCCTGGAGCGTCCAAAGGAAGTTCAACTAATATTTCCTTATGCCTTACCCCCTAGGAACTTTGCTTCATCACCCACATCTCTGGTTTCTCATGAGAAGGAAAACCCTCAAGTTATAGAAAATTTTCAGAGAAAGAAGAAAAAAAGCAAGTCATATCTATTAGAAACTCTTTCTTCCATGGCTATTTTTACATCAATAGAGGAAGAGAAGTGGTGGTGGGGAGAAAGAAAACACAGTTCTTCAGAAATCAGATCTGGGAACCTTGAATCAAGATCCTCACCATCCAATCCGTTCACCACATGCTACATGCCTGTTAGTTTATTATCATAGTTACTGATAGACTATTTTAATCGACTTATCAGAAGCAGTTCATGGGTTGAGTATGTTCCTCAATTGCTTGGCCTTATGTTTAAGAAAATTAAATCTTACTTGGATATCTGCAAAAATAAGTATAGCAGTAAATTTGAAAGCAACTTTTCAAAATATTTGTGAACTTGTCATCTCCATAGTCCACTCTCATGATCAGTTAAATAAGTTTTATTCCCAACTCTCTCCTATTCTAGATGCTTTTACATCCAAGAATGGGGCTTGCAAACTGATAGATTTCTTACAATAATCTCCTTCTAAAATTTTTTTTGTTGTTTTTTTGTTTTTGGGTCACACCTGGCAGTGCTCAGGGGTTACTCCTGGCTCTACGCTCAGAAATCACTCCTGGCAGGCTCGGGGGACCATATGGGATGCCAGAATTCGAACTGCTGTCCTTTTGCATGGAAGGCAAACGCCTTACCTCCATGCTATCTCTCCGGCCCCATTACTTTTTTTTTTTTTTGAAACTAAGAACCTTATCTCTGACCAGAATCCTTAAATTTTATATTTTATATTTACATACCTTGACCTATGTATTTTTTAAATCTGTCAGCAGATAAAAGGCATAACTAGTTTTTTTTGCTTTTTTTCTACCTGAAAATGTATGCAGTCTAGATTCGTAATTTTTTCCTTAAATAATTCTTTGATGTTGTTCTTATTTTACCTATGCATATCTTTAATTCAATTGGCACATCTCCTAGTTTTTTTTTTTGTTGTTGTTGTTTGTTTTTGTTTTTGGGTCACACCCGGCAGTGCTCTGGCTCCATGCTCAGAAATCGCTCCTGGCAGGCACGGGGGACCATATGGGGCACCGGGATTTGAACCGATGACCTTTTGCATGAAAGGCAAACGCCCTACCTCCATGCTATCTCCCGGGCCCCGGCACATCTCCTAGTTTAGCTCTCACTTCTTTCCTCCAGTATTTTCCATTTTGTTGTTCTCACTTTGACTTTCTCAAGATTTTCTCAACTTTGTCTTCAATTGGTCTTTCATAAAGTTAATTTATATGACCTTTGTCCTCTAAATGATACTTCTTATAGTCCCAGTTCATTGTTTAATAAGATATATATTAGTTGCCTACATATAAATTAGTTATTGCAATTGTTTTCGTTTTTCTTGATGCATTTTTATTGTTTTTGCTTATTTTTATCTCACATATTTTGTGACAGCAATTGTCCTAAATGTCTATTCATCCTTAAGCCATGTCTAAGTGTGAGAACATAAGTGAAAAAATTATGTGTAGAGTTAACTACTTATGTATAAAGTATTTTTTCAAAATCTTCTAAAATAAGCACTAATCATTTTAATTCATGCCTAAAGCTTCACAGATTTAAAATTTTTTATGTAATAGACTAAAATGTTAATAGTTATTTTTAAGTTTTTTTAAGTTTTAAGTTATTTTAAGTTTCTAGCTTTTGCTTATATGCCTTGAATACAGGTAGCCTACTATCAGGTCACTCAGTCTATTTTTCTTAAAACCAGCTCTATCATCAAAAAAGATCCTTTCTGATCCAAACCA
>PVKC010049132.1:0-10914 GCA_004027635.1 Crocidura indochinensis | reverse complement strand
GAAGGAAGGAAGGAAGGAAAAAGGAAGGAAGGAAGGAAAGAAGGAAGAAAGGAAGGAAGGAAGGAAGGAAGGAAGGGAGGGAGGGAGGGAGGGAGGGAGAAAGGAAGGGAGGAAGGAAGGGAGGGAGGAAGGAAGGAAGGAAGGGAGGGAGGGAGGAAGGAAGGGAGGGAGGAATGTAGGATAGAGGGAAGGTAAGAGAAAAGGAAGAACTATTTTATTGTGAAATTTACATAATTGCAAGAAATCCACAATGTCACTGAACAAAATGTGGGTTGTTTTTAATCACTGGTGTCATTGAGATTTTAGCTGCTACATTAAAATTTCTGATATTCCCTAACTCTTAATTCTGAGTCTTTAAATGATATCTTGGTGCTTTGTAAATTTGACTAGGTTGTCAAATTATGTTTATTCCTTAACTTGACATCAGCAAGGCACAGTTTCTATAAACCAATTAGTGATATCTTTTAACTCTTACCAATAAAACATGAGCTGAAATAAATACTGAATTTATTTCTGGCAAAGACTTGATCCGATGAACTAAAAGTTCTTTCCAAGTTGATGGCTTGTTGGAGCTACAGAGAATGTAGAAATTAAGGCATTTGCCTTGCACAGAGCTACACAGGTTAGATACTTATTACCGATTACTGCCAAGAATGATCTCTGAGCACAGAGACAGGAAAAAGCTCTGTTTACCACTGGGTGTGAGCAAAGAACAAAAATCAATGACTTTTACTGAAGTCTTTCTAATGACAGATTGTGGATTGAACTCACATGGCTTCTATGAAGCTCCCCTAATATCTTGTAAGAGAGAGAAAAACCAGCCAACTATATAAATGCCTACACTATAAAATGATTGTGACATAAAGCTTGAAATTGTTAAAATTATTGTAAGTTGAAGAAGCGGATAAATTTTTACTGTACTCTTTTAGGGCATACAAAGAAGGACTTCATGAAGTGGCTCAGAGTTTACAGTACTTACTAGAGTGAACGAAGGGGTAAATTCAGGAATAAAGAGTGAAACAATACAAAGTTAGAGCAAACAATACAAAGTCTCCAGTTCTTGAAGAAGACTACATGAAATAAGCCTTAGATTGTTTATTGTGTTGCTGAAATCACATGGACTAGTGTTAGCTGTATTGTTTAGTCAAATGTAGACTGATAAAACATGAAATGGTTTAAAATTAGATGTCAAGAATGAAACTCCTGTCATTCCCCTTAAATGTAATTGTCCTTCCTCTTTCTCTTGATGTCTGCATAATATTCCTTTGTGTATATGTACCACTGTTTCTTTAGTTATTCATCTGTTGAAGGGCATCTTCATTGTTTCCAGATTCTGGCTATTGTAAATAGTGCTGCAATAAATATAGGTGTGAGGAAGGTATTTTTATATGAAATTTTCCTATACATGATGGACATAGAAACTGGTACACTGAGTGAAATAAGCCAGACAGAGACACAGAATAGTCTTACTCATCTATGGGTTTTAAGAAAAATAAAAGACAGTATTGTAATAATGCCCAGAGACAATAGAGATGAGGGCCAGAAGGACCAGCTCAGTATAAGAAGCTCAATTTAAAGAGTGATGAGTGGAGTGAGAAAAAAACTACACTAACAACTACCCTGACAGTGTTAATAAATGAGAGAAGTATAATGCCTATCTTTAATACAGGCAGGGGTGTGGAAGGAGGGAGATGGGGGGCATTGGTGGTGGGAATGTTGCACTGGTGAAGGGGGGGGTGCGTTTTTTATGACTGATATCCAACTACATTCATGTTTGTAATCATGGTGCTTAATTAAAAAATAATAAATGTAATGGTCCATGCTGGGTCATATTTAGATAGAATCACATTTTATATTTGCATAATAAAAGATTTTGATACTTATATGAACCAAGGGACTAATGTTATAGGAAATAAAATTGAAATTGAAAGGGAAATGTCTGATAGGAGTGATTTCTAAGCCCTGAGTAAACCCTGAACACAACTAGAAATAAACAAAATAAATGGGGGCGAGGTGGCACTAGAGGTAAGGTGTCTGCATTGCAAGTGCTAACCAAGGAAGAACCATGGTTCAATCCCCTGGTGTCCTATAGGGTCCCCCAAGCCAGGGACATTTTCTGAGCGCTTAGCCAGGAGTAACCCCTGAGCATCAAATGGGTGTGGCCTGAAAAAACAAAAAAAAGTAAAAATAAATAAAAATAAATAAATGAAAAATAAACCTAGATTCATAGGATCAGTACTATAAGTCTTTGTCTTCATATTATGATCATGCAATTGATTTTATTTGATGTGCTCAGCAGGCTGTAAAAGTCATATCTGTAAGTGATTCATGTGAGGACTTCAGTGTAATGAAACACTTTTCTATTTAATTCCAATAAGTATAAAATGTAAAAAACCTCTAGCCTTTTAGGGAGTAAAGTGTGTATGTCTTGGTTAACATTGAGACCAGCTACTAGTTCCAATACATTGACAAGGTATAAAATATCTATGTTTATTTATTTATCAGGATTCTTCTTTAGTCATGATTATATGTAATTATTATTTTGTCAATAAATTTAGAACACATGTCATTCTCTTGATAATATGCCGAAGATGTACTCCTGGAGAAAAATAATATAAAGATATTATTATAATTTACTCATATACTTTATTGTTGGCATCAGAGGCACTCCATATGATGCCCTGAACTCCTCCAGGAGTGATCCATCAGTACAGAGCAGGAGTGAACCCTGAGGACAGCTTGTTATTGCTCCAAGTCAAAAATAATTAAAAAAAAACCCTCTATTTCTAAACTATATTTTCATTTACAAAGGAAGGATCATTGTCCCATAGTTATATGACCTTCCTAAGGTCACTGATCCTGTACAGTTAAGTCAATCTGTAAGCTCATGTTTTCTTTTTGTACTATTTTTTAATCTACTCTTCTGTCCAAATTTTCTATATCTCCTAAATGACATACATTTAATTTTTTTCTTTAATAGAGATCTTCTCTTTTCTTTAAGATATATCATCACTCCCAGTCGTACCACCTGTACTGAGCTAAATTATTCCTCAGTGTTTACACCTTTCAAATATTTATAGAGTATCATCATGGCACTCCTTAGTCATCCTCCAGCCTCATTTTATGTTCATATATAGTTTATTTAATCTTTTTATCCAAGTCGATTTCTCTAACTGTTCATCATTTGTACCAGATTGAATGTATCCCAGATGGGAAAAATAACCCCAACATGTTGTAACAGGGGGGAGAAAAACACTCTGAAGAGATGAAAGGAACAATCCACAGGTTAATTAGTAGTATGGCCACAAATATGTGCAGTTTTGTTTCAGAAATAAAGCAAGCTGTATTTGTTGTAACTATCTCTTCTTTGAACTTAAACAGAATGCTGATAATGCCAAGCTGTGTTTATAGTCCAAATTTTTGCTATAGACCTTCAACTTTGCACTCCCCCTGTGTGGTGTCTCTTGCCCAAGAGAGAAGTACAAATCAAAGCACATAGCAGTAGCTGATGCAAGAACCCATTACTAAACCCATTACTATCTGTTTTGTTCTTTTTCTATAGATTTACATGATTTATGAAAGCTCTCTATAAGCCGTAAGGGAAAAGACCTTGACTTAGCTCAGTATTTATCAAGAATTTGAGTATTCCTCGGGATATAAAAATTAAATGTGCTTATGAACATGATCATCGAAAACTGGAAACTACATTAGAACAAGTAGAATCATCCAAAGATTCCTGATATAAATAGAATATTCCTTTTGCCCATTTTTGCTTTTGGTTCACTGTTACTGTTTATTTTAAATTTTTGCGAAATTTCAATAGATTTAGGGTATTAAAGTGCTGTCAAAGGATCACCATTGAATAGATCCTCCTTACCCTGGGGCAGGCTTAATCATACTTCAAGTTTTGTGTGAAATTTATAATATTTGTCTTAGAACATAACACTGGAAGATGTTGCTTGGAACTGCACTTGATCTATTCATTCTAGAAAGGAAGGGGAAGGATATACCTGTCCAGCTACATGGCTTTCTGAAGAAGATTTCCATTTGTCTTGTATGATCTCTAATGGTCAGAAATTGTTTCTTCAATGACAACCAAATCCTTCATAAAGAACTTTCTGTCCTTTTCTTTGGCAGCTCTCTCATGATGTAACAGGGATATATAAGCCTATAGAGCAGAAATGTTAGTTTTATTTTAAAGCATCACTCTTTATCCAAGAATGTTGATAACCAGTTACATTTATTAAAATGGAATTTAAAATTCTACTTTTAAACCCAGTAATTTTGCTAATCTGGAGGTGGCAAATAAAAGTGACTATTTTCTCTGACACAAAGCCTGATATTGCAGGGACTTATTCTCTGAATGAAAGAGTGGGAAAAGTAGAAACCTTCTCATGTTTTATTCAGATGTTAACAAAGAAAATTGAGAAGTGTGTTTCCTTAAAATTGACACCATTTTTATCCCAAACATTCTGGTAAGTGATAGCAGACGACTGTGCAAGATTTTTTAGAAAGAGCAGAATTTTTTTTCCAGGAGCACAGTCCTGGTAGGAAGTATTACCTAAAAGTAATTCACTAATCGCTTTCAATCTTGCATATTTTCACATACTGTGTGCATACATTCGTATATTAATAGCTGTTCCCAAGACGTCACTTCAGTACCCAGAGAGCTCAGTGTTGCTAAGCAAGTGCTGCAGATGGAAGAAGCCTATAGTTTAGCAACAGAGATTTTATAAACAGGCAAGTGTGGAGGTGACCTCTGGTAAGCTCTATGCCTGGGTCTCCCTTTGAGCCATGTTGAAGCATCGTATGTCAAATATTCATGACATCTACAAATATCCCACTCTATTGAGAAAATTGATGATGCTGCCAGCATTTCCAAGGAACTAAAATTCTTTAAATCTTAGCACTCACATTCTATACTTTATTCAATTATGTGGGTTTTGAAAAAGAATTTCTTTGATTGCAATAGCTGAATGGAAGCTCCAGAAATAAGTGCATTCTACTCTATTTGAATGTGATTTATGCTTGTGATTTATGTCACTATTTATAGCTAATTTAATTTATAGTGACATGTTGGAGGAATTCCTTATATTTTATTATCCTCTATAATTTAACATATAATTTAACATAATCTTCCTCATAACACTTTGAGTTACCTAGGTCTGGAACTTCTATTTCAAGCTCTGAAATTTAGTGCACTACTATTTCAAGCTCGTTCAGATGAATAAAATAGCTTGTGCAAAAAATCACATAGCATATCTACAGCAATGTGAGAATCACAATCCCTACTTAAGCATATACTTATACTCCATTTATGTGAGTCTTCATTATTTTTAAAATTAAAATAATAAAACTGGAAGACTATTGAGTGCATGTTGTATGTAACTAAATATACAAAGAAAATAAAATCTAGGTTCTGTCAAAGAACAAGAACCTAGATTTCTTTGACCTTATTTTGAAGAATCTCAGCAATAGAACTACCTTGCATTCTTCTGTTATCCACAATAGACAAATCTACAAATCCAGAAAGTGCCAGGGTATTTTAAATAGAAGTAAAGTGATTCTTCTGATAAAATTGGCAGTCAAGTTAATATTTTGGGGGCTAAAACAATAGTACAGAAGGTAGAGCTCTTGCCATGCATGTGACCAACCCATGTTTATTGCCTGGCTCCCATATAGTCCCCTAGGCCTGCTAGGTGTGATCCTTGAGTGCAGACCTGAGAGTAAACCCTGAGCATAGCGAGGCATGGTCAGATGGTTTATTTTCTAGTACGGTGATCTACACTGTGAAGCACAATGCCACACATAATAATTTTGTTTACAATGATGTTTTAATATATGTTTATTGAAGCATATCCATATATACTATCCATATATATGGCTCAAAAACCTTTGTGTTCAGACAACAGTGCCTACTAGTGGGAGGAAACCAATATTATATGTAAGCACACCTAGGAATAGTTCTGTGCAGTAGAACAAGCTCTATAGAAGAGCATAATAGCCAGATCCCCTTCTCATCTCTAGTGTAGGTTTGTTGTAGAACCTTGTCAGGCAATACTTTCTCCTGATCACTTGCTTTAACATATGTATGTGAAGTTGGACCAATACTTTCTAAATTTTCCATATGCTCACATTTTGAAAACCTTATAAACATTTTATCTGTAGATATTTATGTATAAACATAAAAGCTGGAGCCAGTGCACAGCAGTAGGGTGTTTGCCCTGCATGCTGCTGACCTGGGATTGACCTGGGTTTCATCTCCAGGATCCCACATTGTCTTCCAAGCCTGCCAGGAGAAATTTCTGAGCACAGAGCCAAGAGTAACCCCTGAGTGCTGTCAGGTGTGCCCCCCCACACACACACCAAAAAAAGCCAAAAATCAAGTAAGACAAACAACTCCAGGGTATATAGATACTTAGTTTTTATAGTAGGAAATGTCTGAATGCATTTGGGCATTTTTAAGAACTTAATATTGGTATAAATTAGGAAAGATGTTTCTAAAACTATTTTACATTAAGAATAATTCTGCCTTTTTTTGTTTGTTTGTTTTTTGGTCATACCCGGCAGTGCTCAGGGGTTAGAAATCACTCCTGGCAGGCTCGGGGGACCATATGGGATGCTGGGATTCAAACCACCGACCTTCTGCTGTCTCTCTGGCCCTTAATTTTGCCCATTTCTAAGTCTAGCATCATATATAGAAATTGTATGGTCAGCTCAAGGCCACTCCTTTTTGAGATAGAAAATATAAGCCTGAATTCCAGTTATGCTCTTTGTCTATTTCTCAAGTCAAGAACAAGGTTATTCTTAGGTTAGCTAAGAATTATAATTATAACATCTAGCTTTTAGTTACTGTAGATTCAAATCAGATTCAAATGGAAATGAAGTTTTATGTGAAATTGTGAAATTATCTCAATTATGATGTATCTAAAAGTTAAAAGAAATCCAGAATATTTATTTTAAGCATCATTTTCCACTCTTGGGGTAGCATTTGATAAGAAAACATAGCACTGTGTAAAATGAAGACTGCTGGTTAGCATCATAAAATCATGCTGTTGTTGAGAATCAAAGTACAATAGTTTTAGAAACATCTTCCCTAATGTATACCAATATTAAGTTCTTAAAAATGCCCAAATGCATTTGGACATTTTCAAATATAAAAATTAAGTATCTAAGAACTTTTTGTGTTTAGAGGATGAATCACAAATTTCCATGGGATTTCCATAAGACATCTTTGAATTATATATACCAATAATCATATCTATAGCAATAGATAAAATAAATGTTTTATTTATAAAACAGATAATAGATAAAATAAATAAAATAAAATAAATGTGTTTCTGTAAATGCATCAATCAGGAAACAAATTTTAAATATACAAGTGTTACCAGTTGTGAACTCAACCCCACAAGGGTTTTCCAGGATGGCTTATTTAAAGTGGGAATGAGAGAGGCTACAGACTCCCTACCCACATCATTGGCCTGGAAAATGTCTGAGAAATCTATAATTGATGAGTCTGTGACAACTTTCTAAAAGACAAAGACACTTGCATACCACCAATTCCACAAGGCAGCTGCCAAGCTTCACTTGAAATTCACTTGTTCCACCTGTTGTGGGAGATGTTTCCTGTCACTAGATTTCTCCAGAAGCTATGGACTCAGACTGGAGTGAGGTATTGCTCTTTAGAGGAAAGAAAAATCAGTCCTAAATCTTAAACCAGGCTTATCTGATCCATCACCTTTCTCTCACAGTAAAGAATTTTTATAATAAAGAAAAATAAGTTTATTGTGGAATGAATGGAAATAAATAATAATGATAAATAATAATATATAATGGGAATAAAGGGGAAATGGGATAAGCAGATGTTTGTATATATACACAGATACACGAATATATCAGAGAGAACTGGAAAATAGATAGTAACTCAGTTAAAGTTTGTCAGACGATTTACTTTTATTACTTTTACGATCACTTCAATAATATAATATAATGTGTGCATATATGGTAATCAAGTCCATAATACTCCTGAAAATATGTAATACTATAAATCAATGTTACTTGAATTTACAAATAAAAAAGACTTTCCAGAATAATAGTATAGTGGATAAGGTACTTGCCTTATACTGAAGTTCTATCTGCAGCACCTCATATGGTTCCTCCATACTACTAGGTGTGATCCCTGGTTACAGAATCAGTAGTAATCCCTGAGCACATCTGGGTGTGGCCCCAAAACAAAAATAGATATATTAGAATGATTACATGAAAATGTCCATCACTTTAGTCAAAATAGGTGCTATTATTTATGTCAAGGGGTTTTGTTTTGTTTTCATTTTCGACCACACACAGTCTTCAGGTATTACTCCTTGATCTGCACTCAGGAATATTTTCTATGTGATATCAGGGACTGGCCCTTGGCCCATGTTTAAGTCAAATAATCACCTGCCATACAACTGCTCAGGCCCATTGATCAGTTTATGTAACGTATGCACACTTCCTGCCAGATAAGGTGAATTCAAGAATTCAGGAGTTCTCAAGTAATAGGTAATATTGGAAGACAGGATGCCTGGTTTCTAAAACCTCCAATTTCAGCTTCAATATTTAATTCTCTGACCTAGATTTAGTTACTTAATGTCTCGACACTGCCTTTTCTTCAAATTGAATGGAGATAATGATAGAACAAAGTTGAATCTTACTGTCATCCTGAGATTCAGAGATTTTCAGGATTGAGACTGAATTTTTAGCACTAAATACACTCATAAGTCTAAGACTTACCTACTTGTTTTCCAGATGTGATTGCCTCTATTGTTCTCATACTGACTTTCTTTTTTAGAGGTGGCTCCCTGGTATCTATTGTGACAAATTCTTCCTTCAATCTTTTCCTTTCCTTTCTATATTTAGAGAGAGTGAAAAGTCCTGTATAAGAACCCGTAAAGATACAATTTCATTGATCTTCATCGCCATGTAGTTAAGGCACTTATGGTCATCTGCTTATTATAAAATTTTAGAAATCTTTTGTACTATGCCCAGTATTTAGCAAAGAATTTTGTTAATGAGTTGACAGTCTGGCTAGATAGATGCTCCACCTAACATCTTGACATAGTCTATTTAGTTGTTTGTCTTAAAAAAAAAACAACAAGAAACTCAAGCTCATAAAATTTAGAAACTTTTTCAGTCTCTGATAGCTAGTGAGTAACACAGGTTGCATATAATTTTATTTAAAGAACTATATATGCAACTTTTGTTGTTTTTTTGGTTTCTTTGTTTATCACTTTTCTTGAGAATAGAAGTTGTTAGAATACTGTGTGACTACTATGTATTTGTATTGTAATTAGTTTTGCAAAGACTAGAGTAGAGTACTTGGAGCTCTATTAACAGTTTCTTAGTTCAATGGAGTCCAGTTCCCTAGAATGTAGCTCCTTAGGCCTAGGACTTTTGGACCTAGCCATCACTACTTTACAGAATGATTCCAGGACAAATAATGCTTTATGAAATACAGAAACATAAAATTTTCTCTAAAGCAATGGCTCACTGTAAACCTTAGTATTTTTTTTTTCAATACCCCGCCTAGACTCTCTGAAAGGAAAGGAAGAGCACAATATTTTTTAAAAAGCTTTCCAGGTGGGAAAGCAGAATTTGAGGCTGAACAACACTTCAAGTTCTTGACTGAAAAACCCTATCCTGTATAAATGTTCCTGCCTCTAGCATTTCACAAAACTCTTCAGGGACTTGGGGGTGTTGCTAAGTGAATCGCTATTGCGCTGAATGTTATTTCTTGGAAAGTGGCTCAATGTGTCTCACTTCTTAGCAGTATTGCAAATATCAAATTTTTTTTTTCATAGCATATATTCTTTATTTTTGCACAGTTGTGACATACATTTAAATAAAATTAAGTAAAGTAATAGCTAGAGTAGAAATGTCCTTTAATGACATGCCTCCTTTTCTTTATAAATTAGAACAGAGATAAAGTTTCCATCTTAATAGCTTCAGTCACACTTTCTTGATCTTCTTATGTGGGAGACAAGGAGTGACTTCCTGGAAAATGCACAGCCTCATCTATCAGAGGAAAAACGCAAGAAGCAAAATATCAAATTTTTAATGAACTACGAGGCTAAGACATAGATAGGGCAAGAGGATCACTGAAAAGAAACAAGGGTGAAAAGGGCCCCAGTAGGGGTCTGAGCTTTGGCGCAGTAATAGGGCATTTCCCTTGCACGCGGCTGGGCTGACCTAGGAAGGATTTTGGTTCGATCCCCAGGGCGCCCCATATGGTCCCCCAAGCCAGGAGCGATTTCTGAGCACAGAACCAGGAGAAACCCCTGAGCATCACCGGGTGTGCCCCCAAACAAAACATAAACAAAGAAAAGAAAAAGGCTGAGAAACACTGTCTTAAAACTGCAACTTGATACAATTCCAATCTGCCTAATTCTCTTTTTATTTAAGACTCGGACCACACAGATTAAACCTAAATTTCTTATCTATCAAATAAGAATTGATACAAGTTGATAGGGCAATATGAGATTATATAAATTGAAATGCTTAGGACAGCTCCTGGCATAGAGAAAAAGATTATTTCTTTAATCTTTTTCTTTTTCTTTTTTTTTTTTTTTAGTTTTATTGTCTTTAATCTTTTTTTAATATTTCTCCATAGTACAATATATTTAAAGTCATGGACATGGAGCTTTTTCAACCATATATTGAATCTTCTCTTCCAATTTGCCTTTTTATCAGAAAATTTCTACCTAAGGAGATACATATGGCTAAATGAATAGTATCATGGTTAGACTTCATAATAATGTCCTTCTAAGTTGTAGGTCAGCCAGTTTTTCTTCCCACTCAGTTTTACTGTCCAAAGCTTTTGCATCCATTCCAAAACTGTTTTTGTTGACTATCTGGCATACTATATACGTCTAGCTT
>PVKC010049131.1:0-10782 GCA_004027635.1 Crocidura indochinensis | reverse complement strand
GAAAAGATAAATTCAAAATCTTGAACTTAAGATCACATCCTGGCTGAACTATCCTTCAGGAATATCTGGCCAGAAGTGCAGATAAGGTGGCCTATGCTCCGGTTTGTATTGAGCGTTGTCAGGAATGATTCCTGAAAACAGAGCCAGGAGTAAGCCCTGAATTACACTTATGTCCTTATCACTCAAAAACCAAACAAAAACAAAACAAAACAAACCCCAAATCCACAAAACAAAAAACAACAACTCCATTTTCCTATGAGCAACAGAGTATAGTATTCCACTGTGTAGATGTACCACAGTTTCTTTATCCACTCATCTGTTCTTGGCCACTTGGGTTGTTTCCAGATTCTGGCTATTTTGAATAGTGCTGCAATAAGGACTATTCAAAAAAAAAAAAAAAGCAGAGGGCTTTTCTTCTTTATTTTCTACCCTTACAATATACTCCTAGGTGTGGTATTACTGGATAACATGGAAACTCAAAGGGTTTTATTTTGGGGGGGGGCACACCTGGTGACACTCAGGGGGTTACTCCTGACTAATGACTCAGAATCGCTCCTGAATTGGAGGACCATATGGGACGCTGTGGGATAGAACCGCGGTCCTTCCTAGGCTAGTGCTGGCAAGGCAAACAACTTTCTGCTATGTGCCATTGCTCCAGCCCTTCAATTTCTAGTTTTTTGATAAATATCCTTATTGTTTTCCAAAATCACTTGACCAAATGACATGCGGTATCTGTCACATGCCAGCACTGGTTGCTCATGTTATATTTTTAATTTATTTATTGCTATTTTTAAATCTTGTTCTTTTTTGTGTGTGGTGTGAGATTGTATCTCATTAATATTTTTGTTTTTGATTTTCATCTCCCTGATGATTCAATGATGTGGACAAATTTTCCTGTGCCCTTTGGCCATCTCTATATCTTCTTTGAGGAAGTTTCTGTTCAGCTCTTCTTATTTTTGGATGGGGTTAATATTTTTTTCTATTATACTCTACCAGTGCTTCATGTATCTTAAATACATACTCCTTATCAGAGGAGTATTTTGTGAACAGTTTCTCCCATTCCATGGGCAGTCTTTGTTTCTGTGTCACCATTTACTTTGATCTCACTCATTTGAGTGAGATATAAAAAATGATAATGCAAAGAGACAATATAAATGAGGAATGGTCCATGGTTGGAAGCTTGACACAAATAGTAGGGGAGTGCTGTTTGGGCAGAAAAGGGACCACTATGACAATGATAGTTGGAAATGATCACTTTGGACAAGAACTGCATGCTGAAAGGAGATCAAGTAAATGTATGACACCCCTTCAATAACAATATTGTAGGCCACGGTGTTTAATAGGGAAAAAATGGAGGGATAGAGGGAAAGGAAAGGAGGAAGGATGGGAGGGAGAAGGAAGAAGAGGAAGAGGAGGAGGAGGACAAGGAAATTATGAAGAAGAAAAACTTATGTCCCCAGACTCAAGCAGGGGAAAGGGCAGAGGGCAGAGTGGGAGGAAACTGGGGAATCTGGTGGTGGGAAATGTTCACTGGTGAAGGGTGGTGTACATTATATGACTGAAAAGCTAAAGCAATTTTGTAACTATGTATTCTCATGGTGTTTCATTTATAGAAAATTAAAAAGTATAACACAGACCAAATAATATGATATTAAATATTATATAATAATAATTATAAAAATATGATTGATGCCTTGAGGAACCCTAGAAACCACCAGCACGAGACCTGCCTTTTCTAAAATTGTGCTTCCCTGTCCTTTTCATGCATAAACTGTTTCTTGTGGCTGTGCAGACAACAATTACTATGAGGATATTAAGTCTCCAATCTTACAACAATCTGGCTTACTACTCATTCTCTATTACTTTTTTTTTTATCTTGACTGGCCCCACGAATGGTTGTAAAACATGACTTTTATGACCACAAAGTCACTAATCATGCCTTTCCTTTAATTAAATATCTATCCATTATTGCTTTACAAAGTCAACATGAAATGTGTTTAAAGATAGATTCAAAAACTCCATATACTTCTCAAAGCAAAAATAAAAGTGTAGATAAAATTCTGCAAATTAATTTCTAATGATACAGGTTCCATTCCTTGAAAAGAAATCTATGGGGGGGGGAATGAGGCACCTTAATTGTTGGATGCCTGAAATAAAACCCATCATTGAATCTCAAAGCTTTTACTCTGTCACTTCCAGATGGGTTTGATTTGCTAATACACTTGAATTACTTATTTTATGGTCTGAATTACGATGGTTGGTAACTATTCCTACACTTGTTTATTCATCTTTTGTGCATGTTATTCAGAACCAGGTGTTAGATGTTGTTGTCATTGATTATTTCCAGAAGAGCACACTTTCAAGCTGTGGATGTTCTTCAAGCAGCATAAACCATACAAAACTGTAATTAGAAAACAACCATTTGTTACAGGAAATCTTAAAGAAATATCTGGTCCTATGTATATACAATATTTTTTCTGTGTAAAGGTACTGGGGAAAGCAAAAGAAAAATACAAATACTACTGGCTGTGTTGAAGTGTCTTGGTTGTTTCAAAACTTTCCCTGAGGCTTTCAAAACCCAAAGAATTAAAAGCATTAAAATGGAGAAAGCATTAAATATCTAAAAGAATGAAACAGTATGTTTATACTTTCACACTTAAAACTTTCTAATTTAGAGTAAAGCACTTGGACTTCTGATGAAAGAACTTTGCAGACCAAAAGTATCCAGTGTATCAACTCTGGACTGGAATTGCCATTCATGCAATTTTCTTATTATCTGTTTTAAAAATTCATTCATTTGGTTTATTAGAATACATAGTACTTAAACTGTAGGAGGATAAAATAATCATTAAAGCATAGAAACATTTCTGAGATGGAGACAGGCCTTTTTAATCATATTAGATAACTATGCTGTAAGAACTCAAATGCTTCCATAAACTATCCCAGAATAATTAACACAAGCTGTAGACCATGCTTTTAGTTTTGATTTTAATATCTTCAAAATGTAGTGTCATGACCAAAAACACTTTGTACCAAAATGGGGAAGCCTCATCTGCAGTGAATTAATATTGTGAAGGATTTCAAAGATCTGATTTCTTATAAAATAAGACAGCATTAGCTATTAATGACCTCCGGGATATATAATCCATGCAGTGGAGGTTATTGCTTAATAGTGGCTATTATTAGGATCTTGTATAAAGATAGAAGCCTAGCTATCATACATGTGACTTCAGGAACATATTAGCAGATAATCTATCAATTTTTGTTTTAAATAGTGCCTGATTACTTGGGCCTCTCCTCTTCAGGTGGTGTGAATTAAGCATTTGGTAAATATTGGTCATGGTACAAGATGTCTCTGAATTCTGTACCTCTGAAACAATTTAGAAAAAAACCTACATTGTGGGGTAGTACTTAAACTTGTTACTGCATACAAAGTGGTTCTTTTTTTTTTTAAACTTTAAGAACCAAACTTCATTTGTTTCTGGGCTACACCCGGCGGCGCTCAGGAGCCACCCTGGCTCACCACAAAGAGTGATGAGTGCAGTTAGAGAAATAACTACATTGAGAGCTCTCATAACAATGTGAATGAATGAGGGAAGTAGAAAGCCTGTCTAGAGTACAGGCGGGGGTGGAGTGGGGAGGAGGGAGATTTGGAACATTGGTGGTGGGACTGTTGCACTGGTGAAGGGGGTGTTCTTTATGTAACTGAAACTCAACTACAATCATGTTTGTAATCAAGGTATTTAAATAAATAAAAAAAAAAGAAATCGCCTCTCACAGGCACACAGGACTATATGGTATGCTGGGGATCAAACCTGAGCCTGTCCAGGTCTGCCACGTGCAAAGGAAACACCCCACCACTGTGCTATCTTTCCAGCTCCAAGTAGAGAAGTTCTAAGAAGATGGGAGAATGTAAATGAATAATATGTCTTCTTATTCAATCTTAAACCTATTTAGAGAGCATAAACCAATGTCAATTCTCTTTTTATATTTTGGTGTTACCAGGTATCTGAGTTAGGACCAGGAACCTATAATGCAAGTGCTCTACCACTAAGCCTTGTCCCAGCTCTTTACCTCATAATTTGAAGGCAAACCTAAACAAATAGAAATGAAAAACTCAGATTTTATAAAATAAATCTCTGAAATAAGGTCATAAATATTGACTCAGACATACTATAAAACTTTGTTGGATGAGAGAAATAGTAAATGGGTAAGATTCTTGGCTTGGATGCAGCCAATCCTGGTTCAAATCCTGGCACCAAGTTTGGTTCTCTGAGCATTGCCAGAAATGATTCCTGAACATAATCAGGAACAAATACTGAATACCACCGTCTGTATCCCCCAGACTAACCAAAAATGTTGCTTTTTAAAGGAGATTCAAATCAAACTGAGTATCCTGCATTTTTAGGGTCTTTTTATTTGCTCAGACCAAAGCTTTGAGAAACAGAGAGCCCACAGGCATTCCAGCTTGAAGTTGTGGTTATATACACTTGGATATATAAATCAAGGCATGCAGAAGGGTCTGGGTAATCACTGTTAGTTAATAACTGATTCAGTAGTAATAAAGTTGGGTGAGATCCAATTTCACTGCTTCTTTCTGAGAAATACAAAATATGTGAACATTGTACATAGCATAGAAATGTTTTCCTACTACCAATAATAATGCACTACATTTTTCATTGATTTTTAAAGAGAGTAATTCAGAGACTATAAAATTGTTTAGAATCCTCAGGGAGCTAGAATTTGTAAAAGATGATTTTCTCAGGAATGAACTGATCTTGGTAGAAATTATGTCACTTCTCTGATATGTTTATAAATGTATAAAATAGGACACCCAAATCTCAGTTGCTTATATCGATCCCTCCTCTCTCTGAATTACATTGATTAATCCCTTCTCTATCTGAATTCTGTTACTTATTTAAACTTGCTTTTCTAGATTTTGTCTTAATTCATATATCTGCTAAAAATCATACTTGAACCCCACTCATAAGTAAATACCTACCTCTTCTAATGGCCCAGTTCTTATTTTGTGTGTTATCATTCTTTTTTTAAATTTTATAAAATCTTTATTTAAGTGTCATAATCACAAGCATGATTATAGTTGAGTTTCAGTCCTAAACAGAATACCTCCCCGCACCAGTGCAACCTTCCTATCTCCAATGCCCCTCTACCCCTGCCTGTATTCGAGACAGGCATTCTACTTCTCTCATTAACATTATCTTGCTAGTTGTTCGTGTATTTATTTCCCTAACAGCTTTCACCACTCTTTGTGGTGAGCTTCATATTGTGCGCAGTACTTCTGGCTCTTAACTCTATTGTCTCTGATCTTTAAAGTGTAAATATTTATGTACTTATATCTTTTTACAAGACTGAAGCTTTCTACAACCAGAATCTTCCACTAATTCAGCATTATAATCCCCATTGTACCTACTGGTCCCAGCAAACTCATTCTGTGAGTGTCCAGGTCTGAGGGGAAAAAAAGGCTGAGGAAATAGCCATTTTTTTCTGAGAGCCTTTGAAGAAGAGGTCTTTAGCTATTTTGTGGGGGAGGGGGTTCCCCAAGTGGAGCTTGTGAGCCCATAATCACCCTTGGCACAGCTCAAAAAAAAAAAAAAACCAGGACTGGGTCCTTGAAAACTTGGATTCAGCAATGTTGTGCTACTCAGGGTTTTTCAGGGATATACCTAGTAGTGCTCAGAGTAAAGTGACTTTCTAAGAGGGGACACTTTGTAGAAGTCATTGACTGGAGCATTCTCTGATTTAATTCAGATGTTCTAAAGTTTCTTGTCTTTGCACAGATCTGAACAAACTGGAACAGAAATGGCCTCAGTAATGCTAGCACAATTGCATGTACTTCTGAGGTTGTAGGAAACTTCTTTTTATTGTCTGGTTGCTGTACCTAAAACTTCTATGTTGAATGAAAGTGGGCATAGTGGGCATCCTTGCTTTGTACATAATTTTAGAGGAGGAAATGCTTTCAGGTTTTATTCTTTTATCATTAAGAATGATACTGTTGGGACCAGAATGATAATACAGCAGGTATGAAGCTCACCTTAAATGTACCCAAAGTGTGTTCAATCCCTAGTATTCTATATGGTCACCCTGAGCAACACCAGGAGTCATCCCTGAGTGCAATGCTAAGAATAAACCCTGAGCATTGACTAGTGTTGAGCCCAATTAAACAAAAACCCAAACTAAAAAGGAATAATACTGTAGAGGGGAGGAGAGGGAAACTATAGACATTAGTGGAGAGAAATGGACACTGGGTGAAGGGATGAGTGATTGAACATTGAACATTGTATGGTTACTATTCAATTATGAGCTTTTTTTTTTCTTGGTCACTCCTGTCTATGCACTCGGAGATTGCTTCTGGCTCAGGGGATCATATAGAGCACCAGGGATCAAAGCACCATCCGACCTAGATCAGCCATGAACAAGGCAAATGTCCTACTGTGCTATAGCTCCAGTCCCTAATTATGAACTTATGAACCCTACTGTGCTATAGCTCCAGTCCCTAATTATGAACTTTTAAACTTTGTATCTCATGGTGATTAAATACATTTAATTTAAAACATAATAATAAGGGGGCCCGGGAGATAGCATGGAGGTAAGGCGTTTGCCTTTCATGCAAAAGGTCATTGGTTCGAATCCTGGTGCCCCATATGGTCCCCCGTGCCTGCCAGGAGCAATTTCTGAGCATAGAGCCAGGAGTAACCCCTGAGCACTGCCGGGTGTGACCCAAAAACCAAAAAAAAAAAAACCATAATAATAAAATACAAAGAGCTAGAGGGGCCTCTCATCTATGCAGAAAGCAAGTCAGAACCAAAACCATGAAAGCAATACCTCAGTAAAAATGCCTATTGACCTACTCCAATCAGCAGACATGTTTGTGAGCTAAAACTAAATTTCATCAGTTACTGCATCATCAGTTATTCAAGATGCACATTATCTACAAAGAAAAATTATAAAAGTGAATTCAAAACATAAAGGGTTATTTCAGATAGCAACACTGGAAGTACTAGACCGGGAAGAGCAAACCTTTAAACATCGTTGTTACTTGAGCTTTACTTTGCTAACTCGAGGAGAAAACACATGATACTACTGGCGGGAGGAAACACATCAAGGAAAGAAAGTACTGCCCACCCCCAAAGAGGTGTTTACCAAGTGCATCACAAAGTCAATCAAAGTGTTCACAAAGAGTATTAGGTCTTGTGTTTAGAAATTATGACATTATGTAAGTCCAGTGTTATCTGAGCTTTCAACTGTGTGACTTGGTAAATGTAAGCAACACGGTGTGAAGTCCATGATAATGATCATGGGCAAAGAACCCACAGTTCTGCCATTTTTCCAGCTAATCACAAGGAAGAATGAGTGAATAAAAATTAGGATAATTAGTCATTTGGCTCAAAATGTGGCTAATAAGGCTAATTAAGAACTGTCAATATGTTTCTTAGTGACCACCACATAAACCCTGTCATTATTTGAATTTCCATATTGATATTCCTTTTTCCATCTGTGGTTGCTTATACATAAATTATCTTATATTTAAGCAAGCACTGATTAATATAATTCCAACATGCCAAACAAGAATCATTAGCAGTAAGCAGATTTTTACTTTATAGCCCTGTTCTCTTTTTAAGAAGTCAACCTCAGAATGGAAAGGGAGTAAGTTCCCCAAACTGGAATAAATATACAATTCCTTCCCTTGTCTCCTACACATATTCCAGATGAGATCAATTCTATAGTAAATATAATGGATGAATAATATGTAAGAAAATCTAGAATTCTAAATAGACCTTAGTTTCTGATAATGACCAATAAAGAAAAATTGACCTTATGCTAGAATATTTATTCTCCTTTGTCCTATAAGCTTAATAGAAGCAGGATTCAATTTTAAGTCAGAACTATAAGTTCCACATTTTGTGACTCAGTGGTACTAAGGGGCTGCTTTGGAGACAGAAAAATATAGAATTCAGACTCTGAATCTGCATCTTATCTAACTTGCTAAATATTTCTTGCCTCATGAAGTCATTGTGGAATCTTTATTAGACTGTATATATCTAAATTTTTTAATTCAATGCCTAATGTCAGATGCTAGGGTCACTACAAATTTCAACTAGAGGTTTCAGATTAAATAGAAGAGTAAATATATAGACATTTACTTTGCCTTGCAGATGCTGTTAAACTGATTTATAAAACATTGATGAGGAAAGCAGTTATAAAGTAATGGCAGGAGTGGGAACTCATGAAAACAGAAAAAGAAAACTTTTTGAATAAACCAAAGAAACTATAAATAGGCAATAATTACCTTAACATTAAAAATGATAATCTTTGACATTGTGGCAAAATCATGATGATCATATTGGTGTAGGGGTGAGGCTGAAGATATTTTGAGCAACTGAACTCAAAGAGGATCTTGTCGAATTGTCACTGGGATCCTTATAGTTCTCCAAACTAAAGACAGATGGGTAAATCAGTAATAGTGGGCTCACCATTTATCTGGGTTGTTTTGGATATTTATTTTTGTTTGTTTTTTATTGTCGTTTGTTTTTTGCTTATGAGAAACTAAAGATGAACAATAATGCAGAACTTTTCTGGCAGCACATGACCTTCAGATGAGCAGATGAACTCATCCTGAGATAAGTGGATAGGTGAGCTCAGCCTGAAAAGGAAGTAGGATTCTTTGATGGTGCAACTGACATTTTATTTTGTTGTGCCTTTGTTGAGTAGAATGCTCAGCGTGAACTTGGATTTGTGTGATTTGGAGTTAATTCTCCATCATGTGCCAAGTCAGAAGAGTGTTCAAATGATCACTTTTGGTAGTTGTCAATTTTTAAAAACTTGGGTTTATCCTGATTTTTAACTCTGTACGAAGTCAATCATTTCACTGCCCAACAAATTTGTGTCCTTGTTCGACCTATGGGGATTATGAACTTAACATTAAGATGTACTTCTCTAAAGTTCTTCAATACAAAACTCCCCCTTCTCAGAAGTTCTCAGGTATTTATCTGAATATAGTTATTTTTTTCTGTAGGGTGGCACTAGCCATATCACATAGAGAAGGCAACTGGAAAATAAGTGTCTAATCTTAGATCTGAAGGCTCTTGAAATGAGAGTTAAGAGTCCTTAAGTTCTCTCTGATTGAATATGTATAAATTCTCTCTGTATTGTACATACTATATATGTATATTGTATATATAAAATTTCCAAATCAGGCTACTTTTTATATCTTGTTGAAAAAATTTTGACTTATGTCTACTTGTCTTTATTTATTTTCCTGTTTATTCATTTATTATGAAAATCGTACACATGCTCACATAGTTCCTTCTGACCAGGGACCATGCTTTGTGCTTTTGCTCTGTCAAAGCAATAATTTAAAGCATTTATTGATAGTCAGGAGCTGACAATAAAGATGTCAGGATAGAACTGAATCTCCAGGTTGGAGCAACAGAAAGATCAGAGAGTAAAAGAGAAAGAGAAATCTTTGTATCTCATCTCCCAAGCATCTTGAGAAGCAGCTGAAATCACTGGAATTTGGATTGGCCAACCTAGTTGTAAGCAAATGGAATAAGTAGAAGTACCCAAAGACTGGGGTTCTAATGTTACATAAAAATTCACTTTCTGGTTATCTCAGTTCTCTTCAGTAGCAACAAAAATTGCCACTCAATTCATTCTGCTAATTTATAGTTTGAAGGTTCATAAATAATTTATAATAATTTTAATAACAAGTTGATATCATGCATATACATTTCAGTCAAGCACTACATAAACGTTGAATTGTTAAATTGAGATAATATAAAAGAGAAAGTTTGGTGAACAACTCTGGCATTGGAAATAAATAACAGAGTTTAAAATAAAAAATAGTTGGAAGTACCTGAAAGGAATACTGAGTAGTAAAATATTCATCCTGAACTTCTACTGAGATTCAGAGAATGACAACCAATAGGAATACAAAGCAGTGTGGCAGAGTAAGTAAGGGTTGGCAGCTTACTGCTTGGATATAATATTTCTAAGTCCATTTCAGAGTCTTTTAGAAGGGAAAGATCTTAACCAACACCATTTAAGTGAGAAGTATCTGTCTTTTACTGTTCCTGTACACCCAGATGTTGGAATATATAAATAAATATAATTTCTTTTTGTGCCACTATTTTAGAATTTCTACAATGACTTTGTATTACATACTAAAATAACTGACTCATGAATTTATAGCTACAAACAATTGCAAAACTTTCTGTAATTTATAATTTTATTATAAATAAAAATAAATGTATTTTAGGTCTTTATGATTCAGGCTGCTACTTTATGTTTGAATGTCCAAATACATTAAAACTTTCAGCACATTTTATTACTTATGAGTATATTGGATTCTGTTATGGTTAAGGAAATGGACAGTAAAATGCAAAGCAAACAACTCCCAATTTTGAAGCACTTTATAAACATTCCATTCTGGCAGTTTATAGTTTTTGTTTTATTCAACCATTTAGATATACAGTTTTGTAACAACTGTATAAGAAAAACACCACTTTGAAGTGTCTAATTACTAATACACAACAAACAGAGCTCAAATATACAAAAATAATATAAATATTAGCTCTAAAATAATTTAACATTAAAATTTCAGAAACAGGTGCAATTTATTTTTTTTCCCACACCCAGGAGTGTTCAGGGCTTACTCCTGGGTCTGTGCTCAGAGATCATTTTTGGGGGGTGGGGTTGAGAACATTTATGATGCTAGGAATCAAACCCAGGTTGTTCACATGCAAGTCAAGTATCTTATACCCT
>PVKC010049130.1:0-10787 GCA_004027635.1 Crocidura indochinensis | reverse complement strand
GCCAGTGTTCTTTGGACTTTAATCCAGAGCCCTGACTCATGAGTCCAACCGCTTTGTGTCCTTTAGAGCAGTGGAAGTCAACTACTGCTGTCATTCTTGCTTTTATTGTTGTTCCTGTTCTTTCCCTTCTCAAATTTTCTAGAATCCAGAATCCAAGTGTCAGAAGAGAAAATGAGAACAGATGACATTCTATTACAAGAGCGCCGTAGAAAACGGCCTTCCCTAGACAGGCAGGTCAAAGTAGCAGCAGCCACTATATCCCTGCCCTAGAGAAACGGGGTGATTCTTCCCTTTTCTGTACACTGTGCACAAGGTGATGTCAAAAAGAACTTTACAGGAGTCCTTCTTGGTGACTGTCCTTTTCCATACAGTGGTCACACCCCCCAGGGAAATTTGTTCCCCTTTTCAGAGCTAAATTAGAGACGCTGTTAAAAAGAAACCCTTTTGGTGGGGACCAGAGTGATAGTACAGCGGTAGGGCATTTGCTTTGCATGTTACCGACCTGGGACATACCCGGGTTCAATTCCTGGCATCCCATATGGTCCCCCGAGCCTGCCAGGAGCAATATCTGAGCGGAGAGCCAGGAATAACCCCTGAGCACTGATGGGTGCGGCCCCAAAACAAAACAAAAGAAACTCCTTTGGAGTTCAAGAGGTATAGTAGAGTGGGTGGGGAGCTTGTCTTGCACATGATTGACCCGGATTCAATCCCCTGCATCTCATATGGTCCCCTGAGCCAGCCAGAAGTGATTCAAAAATTAAAATCAAACCAGAGCCAAACAACATAAAAATAACAAACCAAACATACTCCAAATAGAAACCCTTCAAAGTGCAGTTTCATCAAATACTCTGTAAAGATTGAGGTCTTTTTGTTTGTTTTGTTTCTTACCACAATAGTGACAGCTACAGAAGCATAAGAAAGGGAAACATTTTATATTGGCTCCTAAACAGTTGAGTTTTAAGTGTTTTATGACCTCCTTTTAGACAAAACTTTAAAGAAGCATTTCAATTTAGTCAAAACTTTTTTTTTGGGGGGGGGGATCAGAACCCAGTGTGCACAGGGGGAACTCCTGGCTTTGCACTCAGGAATCACTCCTAACGGGTTCAGGGGACCATATCAGACGCTTGGGATTGACCCCGAGTCAACTATACGCAAAGCAAACACCCTACCCGCTACACTATTGCTCTGGCTCAGTTTCTTCTGTACTTAACATTGTCCTAGGAAAAATTATTTATAAAGAACTAAAGGCAATGGAAAACCACTGCTAAATAGGCAGGGAAGAAGATGTTCAGAACAAATTTTATGACACAGTTCGTACTTCCAAATGCAAACCGATCCAGAAAGACTAAATGTGTACTTTGACCTCGAGTGCTCCTTGCTTCTTCATTTTTCTTGTCCAATTCCTCAACTCTGAAAGCTGACAAATTCACTCTAGCTCTATATTCAAGGGGAGTCTAGAACGGGGGTCAAAGCATCATTATTTTCTCTAAGTAGCATTTCAGCTCATAAACTCACGATACAAACATGTGGCCACAAACTACACTGACTGAAGAATGATACCAAAGCACATTCACCTGCCTGCACTTAAGTGTACTTCAACATATCCTAGACCTAGGCCAACAGAAAGCAAGCCCATTTCTTTGATAAACTTGGGAGGAGCTCTATCTTTTCAATTTGACTTAAACTTCCATTTGCTGAAAGCAAAACAGGATGAACCAAGGAGAAAGGAGGGGAGGTAAGACAGGAGGAAGGAGGCAGAACAGGAGGAGGGAGGAGAGATGGGACAGAGGTTAGAAGGAGGGAGAATGAGGCTGGGTATAGGGAGATAAGTGGAAGAAGGGAAACAGTGCACTTCTGTGCACACATGCAAGGTCAAGCTTTTGAAATGGCCAGCATCTTCAATCTGCAACTTGACTTCAGGAATACAATAGCCGTCAACATTGGCTGAGTGACCCAGAAGTTTAAAATAATCGAGAGATGAGCCAGATACCTTACTGGCAAAGGAACTGCTTGCTTTTAAATTTTTCTTTGAAATTCCTTGCCAGAAACGTGCTTTTGTAGATACAAAATTCGAACATCATGCATGTCTCTATATTTATTTCACGATTTCATTAGAGAATAGGGAGATAGAAAAATCATAATCCAAAGCAACAACCCTATAAATCTCAAGAGGGACCAAGTCTCCAGTGGTAGCCCAAAGGGAGAAGCAGAAAAGAGCCACCTGCCTGTCAGACACCCATCAAGCAAGGCAGGGAAGGGCTGGGGGAGGGGCTGGCTACCTGAGGCACTCAGAGCTTGTTTACTATTCTTCAATAGTCAGACACAGCTGCACGCATCAGGTGACCCTTCTCTTCTCTCATGAGGAGACAGAGGCCAGAGAGGAGGAAAAGGAAGATGCGAGGGGCTTTAAGGAGGTTCCCTTCCTCCCAGCTTCCCCACCTTAATCTGGGGTGACACCTACTCAGACTTTGTCCACTCAGGACACTTACCTCCAGGAGCATGTCTTAGTGCCTGCCCGCCCACACACATGGCAAAAAAAAAAAAACAAAAACAAAAACAAAAAAAAACTTCCCTGTTCTCATACATCCCCTGCACAGACCTCTCTGGTGTCACTGGGTCACTGGCTTTTGTGTTGATGGCTGCAATGGTGGTCCTGCTGGGAAAGAACTTTTCATCTCTTCCCTGTGCTGAGCCCTAAGAAGCAGCGAGTGCTCCCAGACAAGTCTCCCCTGGCTCTGCTCCTAAAAATGCTCTCTCAAGTACACCGTTGCTTAGCAATATCTTCCTTCCTCTGCACGTTTGAAACTGGCAACATCTGTCCCTTTGGCACTTCTGATCTATGAACAGCCCCACAAATAGAGTTTAAACCACTCACTCTACCAATAAGGAACTTTCCTCTACAGCATCTCCTAGCAAATCGGTAGATGAAGACCTCAAACTGCTTCATTCGACTGATTTGAGGCACAGAAAACATAAAGATCATCAGTGGGAGATCCCTTTTATGCCCCACCTGACAGCTGGGCTGTGCAATCAAATGTGAGGACTGTGTGAACAACTTAACTGGCAACTTTCTATTTTGTTAATTCTACCCCCAAGTATTGTGTTTGATAGCATCCAGTTAGGACAAGCCACATTGATCTTCAAACATTTTAGCAGAAAACTGTAGGATATGTAAAACAGGACACAAAAAGGCAATTTTCAAGGGGCCGGAGAGAGAGCATGGAGGTAGGGCATTTTCCTTTCATGCAGAAGGACAGTGGTTCAAATCCTAGCATCCCATATGGTCCCTGGAGCCTGCCAGGAGCGATTTCTGGGCAGAGAGACTGGAGTAACCCCTTAGCACAGGCGGGTGTGATTCAAAAACCAAAAACAAACAAACAAAAAAAGAAGCAATTTTCAAGGACAGAAAATTACAAAGACAGAGACCAGAGTGATAATACAGTGGGCCTTGCGTATGATTTGAGATGGTTTCAACATCAGTGTAAACTGGCCAGGAGTAAGCCCCGTGCATTGCCACTTGTGCCTCAAAGAGCCCCTCCTCCAATAGAGACAAACACATGAAACAACATGCACACGACAAAGGAACCTACAAAGCTGATGGGGAAAAATTGACAATAATGTAACTCACACATTAATTTCAGAACAAATGCTTTTCAGTACAAGTTGTTTTTAATCTCCAACCATGGTCATCTTAATACTGTACTGAAATTACCCAATACCAAAGATTTCATAATACTGTAATTTAATACATAAGAAATACTTAACACGCAAACCAAAACAAACACTTTGACGGGTAGCAGATAAACCATACATATAATTCACTTCCAAAACCCAGCATATAGATGTGAACTAAAACTTAGTGTAATAAAATAAAATGCATCAGATGTCTGCCAGGAATTGAACTGTGCACTGCACATTCAAACCTTGGCACGCCGATGTTTTTTTTCCCTTTAAACAAAGCAGACCATAATTTTCTTCTTGACCCATGAGAAAACATGTTCCAAAAGCAAGCCACTTTGCTTGCTCTCAAGGTTCACCTGAGAGCAGAGCAGACCATGAGACCGGTTGACAGGAGTGTTGAAAGCACATTCAGAACTCTGACTCTGCAAATCGAAACAGTGCTATGAAATGCCACAAGTGGCCTCCAGCAATCCTACTTAGCGGTAAATCAATACCCTCCAATCCCCTTCTCATTGTAGCTCATGACTCACTGAAAGTTCAGATGAGCACAAGAATTCTTGCGACATGATGCTTTGGTGGAGATTTACATAAAGGAAAATGTCAGGGAAGAAACCCAAGGTCTTACACGTAAGTGCTTTTTTGTCACTGAGCTATATGCCTGGCAGTAACATGAAGCTTTCTACAATGTATGTGAGAGACTGAATCAGACGAGCAAATCTGATTATTGTTGAAGAACTCGGATACAGATGCTCTGATTTTGCAGCTTCCAGATGTGTCTCTGCTACCATTAAATTTCACGTGCAAAATGGCATAATCAATGCTACATTCCTGACAAAACTGGCACTTTTACTGAGACACAAAAATGTCTGCTTTTGGGCCCGGGAGATAGCATGGAGGTAAGGCGTTTGCCTTTCATGCAAAAGGTCATCGGTTCGAATCCTGGTGCCCCATATGGTCCCCCGTGCCTGCCAGGAGCAATTTCTGAGCATGGAGCCAGGAGTAACCCCTGAGCACTGCCAGGTGTGACCCAAAAACCAAAAAGAAAAAAAAAATGTCTGCTTTTCTTCTTCCACTCTACTAAACTACTCCACTTACATATACTCACTCAAACACAATTTTGATTTCATAGACATCTATGAAAACTTCCCTTCTTTAAAAGAGGGTGAGGGGCAACAGATTCTATGTTGTATCTTTTAGCAGTCAGATAGCAGTCTTTACCTGTTCCTAAGTTAACTGAAATAGCCAAAGTTGCAATCAACTACCTGACACTGTCTGCAAACATGTTTCTAGCAAATTCTGAAGCAATATGAGAGAGACATGGCAATTTGTAGAGATTCATTCTGAGTCTAGAGGAGGAAGAAGAGAGCAAGGGTAGGGACTGAGGTGCTGTTCATAGACAGGTGCTGATCCAGGGTCTCCTTCTGGGTCAAACCACTTATTGGCCCAGGAAAAAAGGTGGAGCTTTCCCCCAAAGAAGTGACATAGGTCTAAGAGGGGAGAGGAAGAACAAAATTTTGAGGCCAAAGTTCCACCACATAATCCCAAGAACATCACCAGGAGTAACTCCAAACACTGAGCTAGGAGTAACCCCTGAGCAACACTGAGGTAGTTGTAAGCCATCTCACAACCCAAATAATAATAATAGCAATAATAATAATAATAACAATAATAATGATAATTCACATAATAGAGCATTCATTCTGAAATTTGTTTAGGGATTACATCTGATGATGCTCGAGAATCACTTCTCTCCAATCCCGGTGTCCCATATGGTCCTCCCGTGCCTGCCAGAAGCTATTTCTGAGCAGATGGCCAGGAGTAACACCTGAGCACAGCCAGGTGTGCCTCCCCCCCCCCCCAAAAAAAAAGAAAAAGAAAAAAGAATCATTTCTCGTGGGGCTCAGGGAGATTATATAGAATACTAGGGGGTTATTCCTGAATTGACTGCATGAAAGGAAGACATTTTACCCAAATGTACTATCTCTGACCTTAAACACCTTATTTTCAAGCTGAAAAGAGCATCGGTGACTAGCTAGCTCCTTCATACATAGGAAGGACAACTAAGTAAGCATATTTTCTTCTCCAGTACCAAGGATGGGAAAGACAAGAAGTATATCTGGCATATGGTCAAAAGGCATGTGAAAGTGGTAATCATTACTGATGATTATTAGGGAGATGCAAATCTAAATGACAATGAAATGTCGCTCCAGGTAGATTGGCCCACTTCAGAAGAGGATGAAACTGCCCGTGTGGTAGGGAGGTGCAAAACTTTCATTCACTGCTGGTAGGACTGTCAAGTGGTCTGACTTTTATTGCAAAGTATACAGGCACTGCTAAAGTATTGAAAATAGAAACACAAACACCTAAGTTCATTGCAGTTATTTACGAAAACCAGTAAGTACCCAAATGCCCAATATCAGATGAGTAGATTAAAAAAACTGGTTCAAATAAATAATGAAAACTACCATGAAATGAACTCTTGTGTTTTTTTTGTTACAATACTGGTAGAACTTGAGAGCATCTTATTAAGTGGAACAATTTAAAAGAAAGGCAAATATTGATGATATTACTAGATGACGCACTTTATGATACATAAAGAAACAGAGCAAGGGAACAAGATTTAAGTTCCCAACTGGGAATTAGGGTCGGCTGGCAGGACCCTGTGAGAGTACAGAGGGGATATTGGCACTTTGGTGGTTAACACTGGACCTTTATAATACATACATCTGCACTCTGTTACCTTGATTTAAAAAAAAAATGAATTAATGTGCCATGAGGCTAGGGAAGGGGCTTTTCTGGAAATTCTTGGTCAACAGACCATTAATTTAAGGGCCCAAGAATGTGCTGCAGCTCAGATCCTGTGGGGCTATAGATCACACGGAACAGCCCAGGGAATCTCAGGGGCTGCTGCACCGAGAGAAGCTCAGGACTTTGTGATATCATGGATCAAAGCAGGAATAGGCCACATGCAAGAATAGTACCTTCACCTTTGTCAAATGTGCTGTCTCTTGGTCTCTGCATCTGTCCCTCTTTCCTCACCACATTCATTGAGTTTTTTTTTTATCATGGTAAAGAGGAAAAAAAATAAGTAAATTAATATTATGGGATATTTATTTCTTTAAAATATGAACAAGTACCTCATCTTTAAAGGTTCATCAAAAAATAGCTCCATGATTGGAAACAAGCTTACAGATAAAGCAATGAGACAGGACCTCATTTGAGAATCAGCTATCTTAAAGTGTCAGAAGCCACGCTGTCTTTTCCAGGCCTGGACTCTAGCCCTGGATGTGGCCCAAGTGAAGACTGAAGACAAGAACAGAGAACTTGGGGGCCGGCGGTGGCGCTGGAGGTAAGGTGCCTGCCTTGCCTGCGCTAGCCTAGGACGGACCACGGTTCGATCCCCAGGTTTCCCATATGGTCTCCCAAGCTAGGAGCGACTTCTGAGCGCACAGCCAGGAGTAACCCCTGAGCATCACTGGATGTGGCCCAAAACCAAAAAACAAAAAAACAAAACAAAACAAAACAAAGCAGAAAAAAAAGAATTAAGAACAGAGAACTTTTTAGTTCAGAAAAATCATGACACAGGGTTCAAACAAAAGCTGAAGTTTTGAGGGCAGGTATAAGTCAGACTTAGTGTCCAGGAAGGAATAGGTCCTATGCTTCAAATGCCTCTGGTTTTTTAAGGAAAAGAAACTCCAGGTGTGCAGAGAAACTAATGATGAGATATGCAACTAAACCAATGTGGACAGCTGCTCTGGCTTCCTTTTGAATGAGGAGGCTCCGCAAAGGGTTTTTCACATGGAGCAAAGCCCTGTGAAGATAACCCAGGTCATCAGAGATTGCTCGTGTCTGGGATACAAGTCAAAGCAGCTCCCATCACAGCTGGTTTGGTCACTAGATACGAGTATAGGTGTAGTCAAATAACGGAAGATGCAGTTACTCAGATCAGCAGTCCACTGGTTGCCCTCATCTTAGCAACTACCACTGGAATCTGGAAAGTATAATAGTAAGAGCCACAAAGGACCCCAGTGTCTGATTATACTATATTGCTTACTGGAAATAATTAAGTTTACTGGAAAATTCAACCCAAATTGCTGGTTGGGCATTTTTAGGGTCAATAATTCCTTAAGTTACTAAGACACCAATTAAAAATCCCTAATGGTCTAGTAGAGTTTACTATCCCTACATAAAACTGCTGGCTTGGTCCTCAGTGTATGACACAGTCAGTGATTATCTAATAATTAGCCTTTCTGAAATCAACAGTCATGTTATTATATGCACAAATAGAAAAAGAATGCATCACGTACATAATATATAGATCAAGGGAAAATCTGGTATCTCAGTTAATGTTTAAAAATGCACAGATACATGGCCGGAGAGATAGCATGGAGGGCAAGGCGTTTGCCTTTCATGCAAAAGGTCATCGGTTCGAATCCCGGTGCCCCATATGGTCCCCCGTGCCTGCCAGGAGCAATTTCTGAGCCTGGAGCCAGGAGTAACCCCTGAGCACTGCTGGGTGTGACCCAAAAACCAAAAAAAAAAAAAAAAAGCACAGATACAGAAAAATCATTACTCTCTAAAAGCCCCATCAAGGGGACACACAGACAAACCTGAGTTTCCACCATGCTGATGGATGAAGTCTGTAGGTGCTTCAACAAGGGCTTGTTCTCGCTCATAAATGACTTTATCATAAAATCACCCTTATGGGACATGTGGCAGGGGTTGAAAAGAAAAAAAAATGGTAGAAGGATAGGTTACAAAGAAATTGCGTAAATTCAAAAAATACAACGATCCTGATCTACACAGGCCCAGGCAAAATAGTACGGCAGGCAAGGCACTTGCCTTATCATAAATGCAAGGCAAGCACTGTGTGGCTGACTCTGGCTTGATCCCCATCACCTTCATGGTTCCTACCATCCCCAGGAGTAATCCCTTAGCAGCCAGGTGCAGCCCCAAAACCAAAGATAAGAGCCTGAACCACAAAATGGGAAATATGGAAAGAGAAAGAGAGAAGCCTAGCAGCTATTTGGAGAAAATGGCTATAGCTTGGGTGACAGCAAATAGCTGAGACTAAAGACAAGGAAGAGAGGGGACAAAGAGACCTTTTTTTTTTTTAATTTTTATTTGTTTATTTTTGGGTTTAGGGTCATGCCCAGTGACACTCAGGGGTTACTCTGGGCTCTGCACTCAGAAATTACTCCTGGTAGGCTCAGGGGACCATATGAGATGCCAGGGTCTGAAGCTGGGTAAGCCACATGCGCAAAGCAAACACCCTACCCACTGTTCTATCACTCCAGCCGAGGAAACCCACTTTAAATTGGTGACAATCCAGTAGGCTTAAGGACAAAAGGCTGAAAGCTCAGAAACCTTTCAAGTTTCCTAAGTCTGAGAAACCAATGAAGGTATCAGTAGCTCTGCAGAAGGAAAGAAGGGTGAGGGGGGGGCCTCGGAAAGGGCAGGAGAATAGGCAAGGTGAGCTGACCGAAAGGCAGGAGAGGGTGGGCAGTGTTTTAACAGAATGGCAGCCGCATTAAAGGCCACCAAGGTGAAGGAGCCATCCTTGGCCTCACTGCCAGTAGTTGGGAGTGGTAGGGGCGTGTAGTCAGTAGGGAGAGACTACTATAGCAGGCACAAACAGCCTGCAGTGAGCCCACAACAACGAGGAAAAAAAGAAGCAGATGCAGATGTTTACCTACTCCTGTCTCCAGAGCTTTGACTGAGAAGCGAAAGAGTATGAAGTAATTAGAGGGAGACACAGTGTGAGGGTTTGTTTTGCTCTTTGAGCTAGAAAATACCTGAACCTAACTACAGACTGTTTAAGAGTCAAGTGATAGAGAATGACAACAACTAAGTGTGAGTGTGAGTTTGTGTATGACTCACATTTTCTGAGACCAGAGAAAGGATACCATGGGAGAAGTGGGGAGAGAAGGGGTTTAAAGGAATGAGAAAACTGAGATTATTTCATCTTGACAGCCTCCTTTTAGGTAGGAGCAAAGTTTTGGGTCCCATCTGCAAGTTACACAGCTACCAAGATACAAGAGTGTGAGTTTTCACACTTCTTTCTTCTCGGCTGACTGTGTGTCCAACACCTACATGGCATGCCAGGCTCTCTAGGAAGGAGAAAAATGCAAGGTAAGGTACACACAGAAGTGAGCCCACAGAGCTATGGTTCTGGGTGTCCAAATCCATCAATACCATTTACAAATCTTAACCACTGAAATTGTAGAAAACTAATTTATGTGGCATCTAAAAAGGTCAAGCCAACTGCTTAGTAGCTCACAAGATAATGATAACAATCCAGACAAAAACAAATCACCAAGTGCTGTGGAAATAAATGAAGGAAGAATGAAGAGAGGGCAGTCAGTCAGGATGTACTTTCTATAAAGGAACCCAAAACACCAGGGGTTAAGGAGTGCTGGGCAGTCCCCACTGGAGAAAACAAGAACCCCACTTTGCTAAACAACTTCTTTAAAACTGCTCACTCTTTAAGCAAATGCTTGCTTTCTTTAGCCTTTTTTTTTATTTATTTGACTTGGAAAAATCCCTTAAGAGGTCAGTGAAATAGCTCAAGTAGCAATGTGCCTGCCTAGAATTGACAAGGCCCCGAATTGGATCCCCAGCACTGATCCTAAAAACAGAAAAAGAGAGAGAGACATCACCACTTGAAAATCAAATCTTGAGGTTCTATTGAACTAGCCCATATTAACTGAAGCTTCCTGGTATCTGTATTCAAATCCCACTACCAACTAAAGACTATGCTCAGTCTTTATCCTCAAGCTGCCACAAGTTCTACTTTTGAGAATACTATCTAAACATATCCCATAAGGGACGATCCCAATTTTCACATGAATCAAGGTCCCACCAGCCTGTGCTCTCTCCAAGGGTATTGGACAGGCACTGTCTAAGGACTATGAAAATCAGAGTGCCTGGATCCAGCACCCTCCTCAGGGCACAGCTGAGTCATGTGATCCAAGGGCAAGCTCCTTACTGAGCTCTAATGGAAATGGAACACCACATCATGGTGCCAAAGCACTTCCTTCTTCCACTCCACCTCCCAAATACAAACCATTAAAAAGACTTTAAGTGCAGCTTCCTCTTTTCAAAGG
>PVKC010049129.1:0-10785 GCA_004027635.1 Crocidura indochinensis | reverse complement strand
TTTTTTTTGTTTGTTTGTTTTTTGTTTTCGGGTCACACCTGGCAGCGCTCAGGGTTACTTTTGCCTCCACGCTCAGAAATCGCCCCTGGCAGGTTCAGGAGACCATATGGGATGCCGGGATTCGAACCACCATCCTTCTCCATGCAAAGCAAACGCCTTACTGCAGTGCTATCTCTCTGACCAACCCCATTCCCCCCCCCCCTTTTTTTTTTGGTTTTTGGGTCACACCCGGCAGTGCTCAGGGGTCACTCCTGGCTCCATGCTCAGAAATTGCTCCTGGCAGGCACGGGGGACCATATGGGGCACCAGGATTCGAACCGATGACCTTTTGCATGAAAGGCAAACGCCTTACCTCCATGCTATCTCCTGGGCTCCCCCCCCCCCATTCCCTTTTTATATCAGCTTCATAGACCTGTGTGCAGTCGAGTTGAGAGGAGGGAGTAATGCTGAGTTTATGGTTTTTCTGTTTGTTTTATTTATAATGTAATGCCAAGGATTGCACACAGCACATTCAAGGCATATGCTCTACTCCTGAACCACTCCCCCAGTCCCACAATCTTCCTTTGTACCAGTTTCTCCTCTGTTGTTCTTAGATAGATGGAGGAGAGATTATGTCTCATTGCTTTTGTTTGGGGCCCACACTTGACAGTGTTCAGGGATATCGAGAATTAAACCTTGGTTAGCCATGTACAATACTTTATCAAGTATTGTCGCTCCTAGCCCCTGTACTTTGAAACTATGCTACCTTCTCCCCAGTTTGTTTTTGGGGCATCTAGGCAATCTCTACTGAGGACATATGAAAAACAGGAAAAAAGAGCTTCTCAGGACTAGAGTAATAGTATTCAGGGTGCTTTTTCTTGCACATGGCTAACCTGGGTCCAATCCCCAGTACACTATACCATCCTCCAGGCCCACCAGGTGTGATCCCTGAGCATAGAGTCAGAAAGAAACCCCCAGCACCACTAGATGTGGTCCCCAAAATTAAAAAAAAAATATTAAAGATGAGGGTGCAGTGCTCCTCAAATGGGTATTCTGATCAGGAACACTGTTATTGTTTCTTGTGCTTGTGTGTGAGAAAACCATGAGGGGCTGGGGATCAAATCTGGGGTTTCTGCATGCAGAGCATGTGTTTCAGCTCCCTGAGCCATCTCTGCAGCTCCTCTGTCTTTGTTTGGATGTCTTAAGGAAATTCAGACTTTATTTTATTTACTTCATCTTTGGCCATATTTACAATTCTCAGGGTTAGAAGTGACAGTGAAGAAAGGAGCTACCTGTAGAGGATGAGACCTCCAGACCTGTGACCCCCAACTCCCCTCTCACGTCACCTCTGGAGTTAGCACATAGTAAGAATCTGCTTGGTAGACACGAAGGGTTTCATGCACTGTTCCAAGGCCTGATGATAGTCCTGCAGTGGCACCTCGGAGCAGGTGGGTGCCGTGAGTTGGCCTCGTTGGATGAGCTCACACAGTGTGAGGATAAGCTCCTTGAACTCCTCTGTGGGATATTAGAGGAAGTCACAGGGGAAGCAGCAGCTAAGCTCCAGGAAAAGTCCCTCCAACCCCCCCCCCTCCCCCCTACTGTGGAGGCAGCCAGATTCCTTCCTGTTTTCAGAATAGTGAGGCCAGGAGAGTCTGGAGCATAGCCCCCAGAGCTGACTAGCAGGCAAAGAGGGGGCAAGTTGGTTTAGACCCATAAAAACTGGGGTATAATCTAGAGTCCTAAATGGGGGTTGGGTTACTCTGGGGCAGGGAAGTCAGCAACACAGAGCAGAAGGCAGGTGTGCTTCATGTGCTGCCTGACATGACACAGAGGAGCTGAACTTGGGGAGAAGAATGATCCCTGAGGGACCAGATGCAATCAGAGGCCAAATATTGAAGTCACCAAGAACCTCTCTGGGTCTGTCCCCGGTAAGACTCCACAGAACTCAGGAAGAACAATAAGCTCTTAGATATTTCTAAGGAGGGCTTCTCTTAGATACAAGTTCATGCCACACTCTGCTCACACTAGAGCCCCATACAGGCTGGTGGCTCCTTAGCTGCCTTTAAGAGAGAGCCTGAGGGGCTGGCTGAAGTATATTTGCCTTACATGCAAATGACCTGAATTTGATATCTAGCACCCTATATGGGCCCCCAGGAACTACTAGGACTGATCTCTGAGCAGATAATAAGCCTCGAGAGCATTGCTGGGTAAGGTCCAACCATTCTCAAAAAAAGACAAAGGGCGGGGCCAGAGAGATAGCATGGAGGTAGGGTGTTTGCCTTGAATGCAAAGGATGATGGTTCCAAATCCAGCATTCCATATGGTCTCCCTGAGCCTGCCAGGAGCAATTTCTGAGCATAGAGCCACGAATAACCCCTAAGTGCTGCCGGGTGTGACCCAAAAACCAATAAATAAATAAATAAATAAAATCCTGTTTTGGAAAAAAAAAAAAAGACAGAGGGTTGGAGAGATAGTACAAGTTTGACTGCTGGCATCATGTGTGGTTTCCAGAGCCCCATCAGGAGCGATCCTTCCTGATCCTGAGTACAGAGCCAGGAGTAAGCTTTGAACACCGCTGGGTGAGGTTCCCCCCCAAAAAAAAAAAAACCACAACAAAAATACCCCCCTGGGGGCCGGGCAGTGGCGCTGGAGGTAAGGTGCCTGCCTTGCCTGCGTTAACCTAGGTCGGACCGCGGTTCGATTCCCCGGTTCCCCATATGGTCCCCCGTGCCTGCCAGGAGCAACTTCTGAGCAAATAGCCAGGAGTAACCCCTGAGCATCACCGGGTGTGGCCCAAAAACCAAAAAAAAAATACCCCCCTAATAATCACCCCAAAATAACCCAACAATCCTGACCTCTTACTAAGATTGAGCAGGGACTTTAAGACTTGGTCCCTACTATCACTCTTGTTCCCTACTTTCTGGGATGGGTTTTTCACTCGTGCTATTTTTTCCTCCCCCGACTCAAGCATGCATCTGTTTTCTTAACTGTGATAACTGGCCATTCATCAGTCTCAGATTGAGGATCATACTCAGAATTGAGCCCATCCTCCAGAAGAAATAGAGGGGTGGCTTTGGGGAAGCTACTCAGACTCTGTCAAATAGGAGGAAGCAGAGTTTCAACTGCTCTGACATGTGTGAGAGGTTGAGTGTGCAGATCTAGTACACTGTGGAACTATAGCAGGGGATGACAGAAGTGGGCTTGGCACCCAAGATGGCATAACCTTGACTCTCTTTGCTGGGCTGAGCCCATGGCAGCCTCCCTTACTGTCTGCCCCTCAGGACATGGGCAGAATATCCTTGCTTAGTGTAGTGCCCCCAGTTTCACCCACAACACAGCTCACTACAGCTGGGACTAGGAGAGAGTTTCAGAAGGCAGTACCATCCCCCTGTGTGGCCATCATCAATCACCTGGACTGTGGTTCTTCTTCCACTGGGATAACCAAAAGCCTCGAAGTCGAACATCCTTAAAAATGAGCAGGCTCTGTGGACACAGGGAGGACAGACTGGGTTTCATGGGCAAGGACATCAGTGCCATCTCTGGTACATAAAGCCCAGGGGCAAAGCTTACCACAGAGGCAATGACAGGCTGCTTGGACATTCCCCCGTAGGTCACCATGGTTCCTCCTGGTCTGAGGAGCCAGAGAGAAAGAGAGAGGAATGAGTGCCGGTAGAAAATGAGCATGCCACATTAACTGCCACCAACCTTGCTCTGCTTACTCTTAGAATCCTGGAGAGAAAGATCTATAATAACAAGAATAGACAAACCCCTTCCAGAAACCTGGGATGCTTAGCCAGAGCTGCAAGTGACCTGGATATCACCCATTCATTCAACCTGCCAGGCTGGGTGAAGTGTGGCAGGGGAGTGTTGGCTGGGACAACTCAGACCTAAGTTCAGGTAGACTCTCCTTGCTTCAAGATATGTGACCTCTAGCTAAAAGGACTTAACAGCTGTGCCATCCTCTACATTCACAAGCTCTCTAAAGTGCTTGTTGAGTAGGAATGAGCCAAGGCACATTTTGGAGTAATAAAAGGAAGACTCTAAACTATATAATATGTCAGAAGTGCTGTGTAACTCTTTGTTCCTTAAGATAATTTTTGGGGGAGAAGGGGAGTTTGGATTACACCCAGGGATACTCTGGGATCACTTCTGGGGTTACTTGGGGAATCGTAGTGTGAGGGATTGAAGTAGGATTGGCAGTGTGCGAGGCAAGCAACTTTCATTTTGTACAATCTCCCTGACTCCTAGTGGGTAGTTTAGTCTTAAGTTCCCTTTGCTGCTATCTGATCCAGCAAGTAACTCCTGGGAATTTAAATAAGGGCTAGAAAGTAGGAAAAGCCAAGTTTGACCTCAGTTTATCTGAGTTCTAAGTATGCCTCTGCAGGCAGCCTCACAGAGTGAGGAGAGTGGTACACCTCCATCTCCTTTGCATTTGGTCAGATGAGCTCACAATTGCACCAGGGATTCACTATGCACCACATTTAAATCTGGTTTAAATCTGGGCATTTTATATGCATTGCACCCTAGAGCAATATTCGCATGAACCTCTCTTTCTCTCTCTCCCTTTCTCTCTCTCTCTCTCCTCCCCCCGTCTCTCATATTTTAGGCTACTCTTGGTGATGCTCAAGGTCTCTTCATGCTATTAGTGGAAAGGAATCAGCAGCCTCTCTTCTCTGGGTCTTTTATCACAGGGACTAGACTTAGCACCCTTATCTTAGGGGGTACCTCACATACTCTTCAGAGCCTGTGCATGGTGGATACTTAGGATTAGCTCAAAACCCATCCTCCCTTCTAGGAGGAGAGCTCCAGAGTCTTCCCAGCCATCTCTGTACTGTTAGCTAGTACATACGAGCACAAATGTATCTAATGTTGAAGGGATTCCTGCTGTAACTGGGAAAGAACCTTGAGGTATTTTAACTGGGGCATCTTCTGGGAAAGGAAAGCACCAGGAGGAGATGTGTTGTGGGTACTATCAACAAGGCTGGGGGCCTGGGAGATAGCATGGAGGTAAGACGTTTGCCTTTCATGCAAAAGGTCATCGGTTCGAATCCCGGTACCCCATATGGTCCCCTGTGCCTGCCAGGAGCAATTTCTGAGCATGGAACCAGGAGTAACCCCTGAGCACTGCCGGGTGTGACCCAAAAACCAAAAAAAAAAAACAACAAAAAAAAAACAAAAAAAACAAGGCTGTCCCCTGTGCTGAGCAGTGACAGGTGACTTCTTGGTTCATACTTTGACATGGTTTCAAAAATATGTATTTTTGTCTTTGGGATGTACTTGGCAGTACTCAGGGGTTACTCCTGGCTCTGCACTTAGCAATTATTCTTGGTGGTGCTTGAGGGAACATATGGGGTTACAGCATAATATTACTTGTAAAATTAGAATCTATTTTTAAAAGTTAATAAAGATGTAAAAGTTACTAAGTTGGGAAGAAATACTTTGGAAGATGCTCCAAGATTATGAATCCTCAACCATTCTCCTAATGCAGAGCTAAGCAACATAACTCTGGAGGCCAGGGCAAAGGCTGGATAGCTGGACCTCTCAGTGCCTATAGGGTAGAAGAATGAGAAAGAAAGTCCCTAGAGTGCTGGGGGAAAGGGGTGGGTCTGGCCTCCATCCTAGTTTCCTACTCAACATGTGGCTTATCTCGAGTCTTTGCTTGTACTGGTCACTGGGTTTGGGTCATTGGATAATTCCCAGCTAAAGGCCTTGATAAGTCTGGAACCAGACTTGTAGGGCTAGGGGTTTAGCTAGAAGCCTGGATGAGCTAGAACCAGATCTCTGAGACTCAGGACTTACGCCAGGTGCCGCAGCAGCTCTGTGGAGCTTTTCCCACCGACACAGTCGAAAGCAAGCCGGGGCTGAGGCACTTTCTGGAAAAGAAGGAACCTGCCATGAGAGAGCTAGCACCTGACACAGGGGGTTGAAAGTCACTCAAAACAGTACTTCCCAGACCCAAGAGCTAGGGCAGGAGTGCTAGGGGGTGGGGTCAATTATGTTTCTGACTTCCATTGCCCAGATACACTTTTCTTGGTCAACTTAATTATGCTATTTGAGATTTGGCTCAAATCTCATTTTCTCTGTCAAAGGACAGAGAAAGGGCCTCTGCTCCATTCCACAGACTCTATTTCATGTCCTTGTGCCCCCCCCCCCACAACTGACAACTTGGTTTGTACCCACAGTGCTAACCTACTGCTGCTTTGTGTTCTCTGATATGGGTACTGAGTTAGTCAGTGAGTCTATGTGTACATGAATGTACATGTGTGTGCTAATAATGTGTATGTGTTCCTTCCAGAGAGTACTGTGAAAGAGGCTTAATGCGGATTAAAAGATGATGTAGTCCCTAAGAAACCTTCAAGATGCAAATCAAGTAGGATTTCTCCAACCCTTGGTGTCTCTACAGTCCCTACAGCCTCTGGGCATGTAGGAGGCCAGGGATCTGCCCTCATTCTTAGATCAGAGCCCCGGGGAAGGGAATGAGAGGAACAATGAAGTGAGTTCTCAGCTGGAAATGAGCAGGTAAAAGTTAGTGCCAGGGCCCTCAACTTTAGTACCTTAAAGAGGCTTTTCATCTCATGTGATCTGAGTTCCTCTTCTGTAAGAACATAGTCAGCCCCCAGATTCTTCAGTCTCTGGATCAATTTCTGGAGATCAGGTCTAGAAACCAAACACAACCAATGTTCTTGGTCACACCTGGGTGTCTTCATGGAAGCTTTAGAGACTGCAGAACTAGAAGGCCTGGAGCTTCTCTCTGTGAGAAGCTGGGACCTGGGGTAAATCCAGTCTCAGGCAGGGCCAGCTGGCTTCTCTCCATATACTCCAACATCTCTTTCTTAGTTTATTTCTTCACTGATCTGAAATTGGAATATGATTTCTATAGCTCTTCTTTTTTTATTTGGTTTTTGGGTCATACCTGGCAGTGCTCAGGGGTTACTCCTGGCTCTACGCTCAGAAATCGGTCCCAGCAGCTCAGTGGACCATATGGGATACCAGGATTTGAACCACCGTTCTTCTGCATGCAAGACAAATGCCCTACCTCCATACTATCTCTCCGGGCCCCGATTTCTATAAACTTCTGGCAGTGCGAAAATACTAGGGATCATTTGTGCCCAGAGAGAATCTCTTTACTTGCCAAATTTTGCTTGAATTAGCAAACTAATTCCAACTCCATTCCCACACTTTTCCAGGAGTTGCATAGACACTTTTCAGAGTGTTGTATCGACACATACCAGCCCTGGAGTGGATCTAGCCTTAATGGTCAAGGCAGAAATAATATTTTTGTTAGGAATGGACAGTAGTGAGAATAATTCATCCAGTGTAACTGATCTTCTGAATAGACGTGGCCATCATGGAACAGTGAGGCTTAAGGAAATGGAAGGATCTGAGGGAAAGAGACCAGCCAAGAGAACCAGTCTATTCCAGACCTGCTGTATCCGTTCTCTGGAATAGTGGTTTCCTTATCTGTAAGAGAGATGACAGGCCCACCCCACCTCATTCATGTTGGATTGTCAGTGACCATCAGTTACCACACCAACACAAAAGGCAAGGTATGAGTGTTAGACATAACATAGTGTTACCAAATACAACAAGGGTGGTTATGAAAACATGAGGCTAATATGGATGTTCTATGATTTTTAGCTGTTCAAACAGAGGCATCTCTACTGCCTTCAGTTTCTCTTATCCTAGAACCTAAAGTGACTTGGACTCTTGGGATGAGACTTTCAGTGGGTTATACAAGGGCGCCATCTAGTGGAGATGTGGGTATGCGCAGGCATGCTAGCAGTGGATCCAATCCAAGAAAGTAGTGGCTTTGCGGTGAGGCCATCCCACGCACCTGTCTCGGATCACATTGATGGTTCTCAAGCCCAGGGCTGCAGCGACCTGGATGACTGCTTGCCCTACTCCACTGTTGGATGCATTTTGAATGACGGTATCCCCTGTGAAGCAGGAAGAGATCCATGTGAAGCTATTGAGCTCTCTAATAGGAACTTAGGGGTTGAAGAGCATAGTGGGTAAGAAACTTGCCTTGAAATGGTTGATTTGGGTTTGATCCCTGGTATTGCTATGGTTCCTTGAGCCCTGCTGGGAGTGATCCCTAAGTATAAGAGCAAGGAGAAAACCCTGAGCACAGCTGAGTGGCTGAACAGCTCTCCCCAGTCCTCCAGCCCCCACAAAACATAGGCTTTCAGGCTAGAAATTTGCAAAGTATGCCATGCAAGGAAAGATATCTGCAGGCTATAAAGGGAGTCAGGATTGGACTCTGACACTTCTCAAACTTTGGAGTCTTGCTCATTCTCTTCCAAATGCCTGTAAGACCTACAGGGCCTATTGAGACATCAATTTAGGAGTCCACACTGGACATAATTCACACCCTGCTGTGCCTATTTTAGGTCACTAGTTATACTCTCAAATTTCATTTCAAGTCATTGCTTAGGTTGTTCTCTTTGCAATGTTTTACATTCCTAACTCCCTTCTTTCTAAATCCCGTGGATCCATCAGAGCACAGCTCAAGGGTAGCTTCCTTCCTTCCATGTGCTCCACAGCTCTCCAGGACTCCTCAATGTCCATACACAGGGCTACTTAATAGCTCATAGCTCCAAGAAGGAAGGCCAGACCTGATTCCTATTCTGTAGGGAATAAAGTCAGGCTGCTTTGAAGTGGGCTTTTGAGTCACACCAGAAAAACTGATAGCCCCAATTCCTACAGGTATTTTGGAACCAAAGCCCAGGCCTAGCTCTGGAGTGAGCCCAGGGTAGCTTTGGAAGGAGATGTCTTGGTTATAAGTCCAATTTTATCACTATGAACTGAATGGAGACATGACCTGCATTGGATGTGAGTCTCAAACCCATGGAACAGGAGTCAGGAGCCAGGGGGATGGCTTGAAGGGCTAGATTTCTGCATGTAGGACCTCTGGGTTTGATCCCTGGGACCACATGGCCCCTGAGCACCCTGAGCACTTTGCCAAAAAAACACTGGCAAACCCAAATCAGGAGGGTGCTCCTGATTAGAATCAAATGCCAGCATGTCCAGGAAGGTACTTGGTGCCCCCTGTAAAGGGTTTGAGAAGGATAGAAGGGACCTGGTGCTGGAGATGCTGGGCTTCCTGGAAGAATGTCCATTCTGAGTCAAGGGTCAGCATCCAGGCTGTACAGTGGGTGTGAAATCAACCTAATGGATCACAACACTTTTCAAGTAAAAACCAAGGACTCCAAAACTTAACATAGCAGAATACATCATATATAGTCCTGAATCATATGATCATGCACTAGAATGAATTTAGAGTGGAATTCATGCTGTAGATCAAGCAAGAACAAAGGTTGGTAGGGCTGGAGAGACAGTGCAGGGGTTAAGGCACTTGCTTTGCATGTGGTTGGCCCAGATTCAATCTATTACATTGCATATGGGCCCTTGAGCCCCACAGGGCCCTGAACATCACTGGGTGTGACTCTAAAACCCCAACCATTTTCCCTAAAAAAAAAAAAAAAAAAAAAAAAGGTTTTTTTAAAACAGCCACACCCTAGCCCAGGACATCCCCATCTAAGGCACCATGGAACGTGATGTCAATGCCTTGATGTTCTCTTAGACAACTGTAGCCCAACCCAACTCACAGCTTATAGGGTACAGGGTGACAAGAGAACCACCAGGGCTTTGCACATGGAAGGCACTTACTCTACCACCTGATTCACTTTCCCAGCCCCGGAAGTTAATGTGAGGTAGATCTTTCCGCCCTCAAAAGCAAGCCTGAGCCCCAGTGACCCACCAGCCTTCAATGGCTTTCTCTCCTCCCGCTTCACCTCAGGCTTCCTGGGATCAGCTCCCAAGAGACCTGTTTATCTCCAGTCTTGGTCTCATCTTATCTCAAGGGTTTCCTGGATGTTTCCTCTTATATAAAAAGGACAAACCATTGTCACTGGGCTGTGCACTGAGGGGGACACTGACTGCAGTGATGGTCAGATTCCTGTTCTATCAAGGAGGAAAAACTAGGGGTATTTGAGAGGCCAATTTACAGGGTCATGGAAAAGTTTAAACTGAACCTCCACAGGGGGTAGGAAGGCTACACCCAGTGGTGTTAGGAGGTTGCTCCTGGCAATGCTCAGGAGACCATGTAGCATCAGGATTGAACCCAGAACTCCACCATCTGAAGCACAGACCTTGAGTAGTCTCCCTGGTCCAGGGCTTAGCCGATTAACCAATGCAGCTTTGGAAATAGATTACATTCATGGGTCTGATGCATTATCAGTGTTGCAGATGCTGATGAAGGAATTATCAACACTAAGTTTATCATCTTACTGAAAGCAAGGAGTGTCTCTCTCTTACCTTTGAATTCTAACTTCAAATTCCCAGGGCTCAGCACAGACCGATTTGTTGAAGGAGAGACTCCCCACACGTTTTCTGGCAAGTAGTTTTCAAGAGTGTACTGAAGGAAGTTCAGTATAATGTCTAGGATAATCCAACCACCTATCCACCCATCTGTAGATCAGGGGTCTCAAACTCGCGGCCCTCGGGTCATTTGCGGCCCTCCATTTGCGGCCGGCCTTCAAATATTGCAGAATTCGAGATTATTCGCTTACCGAATAATCGCAATAAAAATCGCATTAGTAAGAAAAAATCGCATTAAACATTCGCAGTTCTGTTCGGGGTATGCGAATGTTTAATGTGATATTTTTTCTTACTAATGCGATTTTTTATTGCGGATATTCGGTAAACAAATAATCTCGAATACTTTGCGCCTAGCACAGACATCATTTCTGCTGTTCCTGCCCGCTGTCCCCCCCCCACCCCTGCTTTTTTTTTTTTTTTTTTTTT